>PVIC010049451.1:0-13158 GCA_004025085.1 Thryonomys swinderianus | reverse complement strand
GGCACCTGTCCCTGCGGGACATGAGGATTCACCTGGGTGAGAACTACCCACCAAGGAGGGGGATATTTCAAAACGGGCATATGCATGTCCCTGTTATGCAGATTTCCACAAAAGATGCCATTTCAAATAAAGTTCATAGCACTAAGAATGTATTCAATGCAGGTAAACTTAACAGTATATCCTTCCTTCTTGATTTCACGTCTGCTCTCTATGCAATCCATGACACTGATATCAATCTATGAGAAAAGTTCATACTCCAGTACAGTAATTTTCTCTTTCAATTACATAACATAGGTCTAAGTCAGCATGACAAGCTGGCTGTTTACTCTAGTATCAACACCTGAAAAGAAGCTATCTGGGATCCTACACACATTTTCCAAAACAGAATGTCATTATAGGGACGTGTCCCTTTCTGGAGTAACCCACAGACTCTTCCAAACTCACAGAATGGATTAGACACTATGCATTTGGTATAACAAACTTGAGATACTCAACCCGATACAATGGTACCTCTGTTCACCAACTTAATTCCTTCCTTAATTCTGGAAAAGTGGGCACATTCATGTTTGTCACCTGAGGCAGAGTTCACAAACAAAAACAGAATTTTGCCAAACTCTTCTGTGAATCAAAAAAAAAAAAGCTTTTTCAGTGCTGGAGACTGAACCTATGGCCTTCACACCAGGCCACGTTTGCAACTCTTTTCTACCACTAACCACCTTTTAAAAAAGTTTTGAAACAGAGTCTAAGTCATTCAGGCTGGGCTTGAACTTGTGATACTCCTGCCTCCACCTACCTCCCAGAGTGCTCAGATTACAAGGATGGGCCACCAGGTCCAGCTTATGTCTTATTATTTTAAAAGAAAATAATTCTGATGAAATGATAGAAGAAAATGTGGTTGGACATTTGGGGCACTTTGAGCAACACTTTCTTTTCCTTCCCATGGCAGTATTCTGCCCCTCTTTATCTGTGTCAGGAGCTCATTAAATAGGACTTTTATACCAATGAGAAGGCAGTACGTGAGGCGGGACAGTGTGGTGTATGCTTAGCTCAGGGGGGCCTGGTTATAGACAGAAGAAAGCGGCCAGCCCCCTAGGAATGGCCAAGAGTCATGTCCTCTGTGGGAGGAGCAAGATGGGATGACGAAGCACATGTTGCCTGACAGCTCTCCCCTGCCCACCTGGCCCAGCTATGCCAGCACCCACAAGGGAGGAGGCCTAGGGTCCCAACGAGGCCGGGACAGGATGGGCAGTGAGTCAGCTGCCAGCACAGCACTCAAGCCTTAAAGAAGGGGCTGCCCAGATCCAACACCTGTGGGGTCTGAATGATGCCACCAAAGCTCACAGACCACACACCCCTCTGCTCCCTCCTTTATCACCCACACCTACCACTGCTACCCAAACACCACCAACATATCATCAAGCCTCTGCAGTGCTATAAGACTCAATTCAAACTGCTAAAGAGATATGAGAGCTCATCAATTAACTGAAGCAAAGCTCAGAGCACACATGAGAAATATTTTACTTTTTTTCTATAATGTTATTTCCCCAAGATCATAAATCTCTGAGCTTGACTTTTCATCTTCAGAAAATGAATGTCACTGGAGCCAGCATATAAATCACCTCGGGAATAGTTCTTCATTGTGGGCCAATAAAAATGTGAGCCAGGAAGATGGTGCAAAGCCCATTTCTACTGGTAAGATTTTGTGGGTTCTGGCAATTGAGGGGGAAGAAGGGGAGTTATGAAATTGGGGGGGGGTACACGTACACAGGTGAAACTACCCAAAATAGAATACTAAGAACTTTCCAACCATATCACTAGCAGCTCTCCAAACTCCACCTTTCATGCAGATCTGACGTGCTCCCTTCCCAACAGGAATGACGGGAAAGGGAGAAAAGGGGAAGGAGGAGGGAAAACCCATGGCAGACACTGGGTGCTTTGACCCCCTTCATTCACCAGTTTCAAAGCGTTTAATCCTGTGGGCGCTGCAGCAGAACAGGAGAGATTACAGTACACGATGCCAACTGTTCATAGGGTTCCAGCTCACAACCGGCAAATCCAACACGGCCATGTCCCCAACACTGTGATGTGTGTTTATGTCACAATGCCACTCTGGTCTAGGGGAGGGGGGAGAGGGGAGCCCATGGCACATGCTCCTGAGGTTGCCCCTAAACATTCAACCTAGTGGCAGACCGGTCAAAGGCCCCAGAACATCCTACCAGCAAAGCCGTGACGTGGAACCTCCACTCGATCCTCCACTTAGCCCCGAAGACAAAACCTTATCACCACTGACAAAAGGCAGGAAGAAAGGGAAACGGAGACAGAGGAAGAAGACCTTGAGAAAGTGATGTAACTGAAATTCATCTCCCAAAGCCACACAGGAAAGCAAACGATCATGCCTCATAGCCAAAGAGCTCACGAAAGCTGCAGAAGCCAAGCCCAAGGAGCCCTTTACAAGCACATATCGGGCTCAAGTGTGGGTGGATCACTGTTCAGTTGTTAGGAGCTGGGGGTCGCTCGGTGGTGCGAAACCCTCGGCTCCATCCACGGCAGACTGCGGCAGGACGGCGCAGGGGGGACTGGAAAAGGCTACTTTGCGAAAGGAAGAGGCGCTCTTAACTATGGGAGGCCCAAGTATGGCCTGTCTGGGGACCACAAACATCTTCCAACTCCTCGGCCCCTCACACGTGGTTACCTTAACTGCCTGTCAGCCAGGGGGCGACCCACATCCCACAGCTCCACCACTGACACAGCTGCAGCAGCATCAGCTCAGAAACACCCCTTAACTAGGAGCTATTTCTCCAAATAGTTTATGAGATATGCACCGACTAAACTGGATTGTAAAAATATACTCATCTGAGGAGAGCTCAAACAGACCAGCAGCAGGAGCCCAATTTTATTTCCTGAATGAACAAACAACCAAGTAGACAATCACCTCCTTCCTATGGTGGGCCACGTACTATTGAGTGAGCAGTGTGTTTTCAAGCAAAACCAACAATTTGGATCCACCTAACTTCTACTAAGTCCTGAGGCTCTGATAGCTAGGACAAGTATCTCCTACATTCGCCTGAAGGACAGATTACTTTCCCTGGGAGCCCAATAGCCAGAAGAGAAGAAAATACCCAGTGATCTAATCATTATCATCCTCCGTGGATACCCTCATGGCTCTTCTGAAAGGTTACGGGTCCCACTACTAACCAGCACTACCCAGTACCTACTGAATAGCTGTGGAGAAGACTGACAGCTACAAAGGGCCCAACTCATAATCGCACCTTTGGCTGGGAGACTGCGGGACACCAAGCAACCACGAAGCGACAACCCTAAGAATAAAAAATCAGCAACAAGGACAAGGTAGAGCTCTGTACGTTCAAGGCAAACATGATTCGCTGTGCCAAACTGGGAATCACCCACTGCTAGAATTCTTATGTGATAAATATAAATGTATTATTTCTGGAGTAATAATTGTTGGATTTTCTGTTACTTTCAGCTGAAGTAATTCTACCCAACTTAGGGAATGATTTGGTAGAAAGAAGACATTATCATCAGAAGAAAGCAATCCAGGTATCAATTTTATTTTTACCAGCCATTAGTTATGTGATGTGCCCCTCATCAGTCAGCCACTGAAATCTGGGGAATGACCATGAGCCCTAAAGACTAGCCTAAGATTAAGTGACTCGGTGGCTGAGGGTGTAACTCAGAAGTACATTAGCACAGTGTGCACAGGGCCCTGCAGTCAAGCCCCACCATCACAAAAAGCAAAAGAACAAACCAGGGCTGGAGGGTTAGCTCAGTGGTTCTGGCGCCTGCCTTGCAAGCGCAAGGACCTGAGTTCGATCCCCGGTTACCACATATAATGCTGGGCGTGGTGGCTCACGCCTGTAATCCCAGCACTCGGGAGGCAGAGACAGGAGGATTGCTGAGTTCGCGACAGCTTGCCTGGGCACCATAGTGAGCTCAGGGCCAGCCTGAACTACAAAGCGAGACCCTGTCTCCAAAAAAAGCAAAAAAAAAAAAGAACAAACCAAAAAAAAAGATAATTACTCGAAGATAGAATTTACTCTCTAGAATCCAGGAAGGAGAAACAAGCTAAGCATGCTGATGGGAGAACTCATGACTAAGGGTAATCCAATCACGCACAAATTTACTTGTTACAAATCCTGAATATAATCAACATTTCCTACGTAGCAATCCCATTCTGAATTAAATTCTCTGAGCTCGTTCCAGAATTCAATAAGGTGATTTTTCAATCATATATCAGCAACAGTTGTCTCCCTCCTTAGTCAAACTGTTGACAATATGCTTCAAGTATTTTGAACACAAATTAAAATTTGTGTGAAAAGACTTACATATAAACACTGAAAACATACACCTTGTATATCTTCACAATTGCTAGCACCACCCCACACCTGATTCAGCCTCAGTAAACATTTACCTATATGGTGATGTGTGGGAAATGAAGAACAGAGGTAAGAATGGTCTGGAGGATTGTTCTGGTCAGGCTTCTAGCTGAATGTCAGGAAAGTTTCAAACTGAAAACTTTAGATGTTAAATTTTTCCAAAGCCCAAAAGCAAAATGACAATTCAAGCAGAGCACGAACATTCTTCTTGGGGGAAAACTTAGTCTTAATTGTTTTATCCTCAAAAACAATTTTCCTCTCCTGGAGAAGGGAGAATTATAATTTGCTTATTTGCCAATTCAATTGTGCACTTTTCTAACCAAAGTCCAACTGGCTAACTTATATGCTGATCTAGTACTCTGGACATGTGGACATTACACTCAGTCCCCGACTTAGAAACATTCTCCCAGAAGGAACCTGTTCCTAAGTTGGATTCGTTCCTAAGTCTGACTAAGTGAGTCTCAGGTAAAAGATGCACCTTGCTCAACCCCATTTTATTTTCAAGTCCTGAAAGAGGCCCTTAGCTTTTTCTTGAATAAGCATCAACATCAGTGGGACTCAATGCTTTGATCTGTTAAAACCAACAAAATTGAATTTGTAAGGCCAAACTGCACTGTTTATGAATTATACTTTAACATGGCTTCTAAAGGGATTGTAAGATTCCGTCCCTCAGCTACATCCTCCAGAACGGTGAGTGTGGTCACAGGTGGGCAGCCACCCAGGACGGCCTCCGCTTCACACTGTGCTCTCTCACACCAACAGTCTGGCTGGAAACAAAACCATGCAGGGACTTAGGCAGGCAGGAATTTGATGGAGGGATCCAGGGCTTACAGAAGGGTGGAAAGGGCTAGAAAAGTTAGGGTGCTTTAGGCTTTGAAATCCAAGGACAAATGATGGTATCTGGCTGTGATCCAAAGTTCAGGAAGCCACCACTGCCACCGTTAACAGCTTCTCAGGCCCAAGCAGATGGAACTAAGGTCCCAGAACGAGCAGGGAAGCCACCACTACTGCCATGGGACACTCAGGGCTCCCTGACTTGCCTGCCAGCAGCACCAGTAGGAACTTGGTCTCATAAACCATTCACATGGTCACTGTCACGCAGGTAGGAAGCCAGTTATCAAAGTCAGGAGCATGGAGATGCTGGGTTCCAATCTTTCCAGTCCACAGGGTGGAGGGGGCCGGGGGAACACACACAGCGACACAGCTTATGCTTAATGTGTACAGGTGCTGGCTTCAGGACTGAAGTGGGGGAAGGAGCCAGAAAACAGAGCGGAGGTACAGAGAACCAGTTCACAGTGTCTACCCCAGTCATTCCCTTTCTTGACCTAAAACAAGGCCTTATTCAGTCAAGAAAGCACAGCAAAACCTTTTCTCTATCTAAACTTAAATTTCAAATCCTGTTAAGAGATGAGAAACTGTTCTACTACAGATGATGCCAAGATCCTAACTCATCTCATTAGGAAAGAATATTTCATCCTGACACGTAGTTAGTTCTAGCCCCAGTAGAATAAAAAGTTAAGATCACTGCATTTGATACCAACAACCACAGTTCCCTTACAACTTGTATGTAACACACTCTACTTGAGTTCTTGCTCTGCTGGGAATCTAAGCTTGAAAACACGATTGTTTCCCAGATGTAGGTTACCCCAAACCAGCAGCAGGCCGGAACATTTTGAATCCCAACTGTTATTTCCAAAGATCTAAAATGTGATCAAACAATAAACTAGGAGAAAACAGTTTATTTACCCAACATGCCACAACAACTGTAATTCTTAAATTTAGTCCCTAACAACCTGCTCACATAACTATATTTGTGTATCAAGAGGATGAAGGAACCTTCTCCTAAGAAATTTTTAGCCTGTAAGAATTTCACTTAGTTCTTGGTGGAATTATTTCTCCATATTACAGAGAAGGAAGACAATGGAAACATTTTCCTTTTACTTTTCTTTTCTTTTTTGACAGTAAAACTACTGCATGGATTCTGCTAGTTTCTTCAACTATTAAAACAAATTTAAAAGAAAAAAAGTGACAAAATACAGTGGTCTAAAAAGAAAAACAGTGTCCAAGCAACACTAGCCATTTAGAATCGTATACCAGCACTGTCACTGAAAAAATGAGGGGAATCTTTCCCAAAAAACTCTGTCTGCTCAGAAAAATCATCAAAACACCATCCCACACTGTAAGTCTTTCACTGCAAGAAAGAATCACTGAACAGTACTTTATATAGCTCTAGCAGAAGGAATAACGATAGAAATGACAACCGGAAGTTAATAAATGTTTCTACTCGATGGCAAAAGCTCTTCTCCAAGGTATCTTTAAAACATTAAACTTAGAAACTGCTTATTTCTTATAGACAATTATATGCTATCTTCCACCAGTGGTACTGACTGGTGGCAAGAGGGTGAATTTTATTACAAACAAAAGACCCAGCCTCTCAAGCTTCAGCTGCCACAGGAAGCACCTACTCGAGAAAGGCAGCAGAAGCACCGAAAGGATTCAGAGTCAGGAACATCACCAGCCCCAGTGAGGAGGTTTATTTAGTTACGGACCCTGGTAAGTTTTGCCCGAGAACACTGTGAGGAACGAGGCCCTAAAACATAATTACTAAAGATCTCATAATTCACTTCTCTCTACTCTTCTGAGAGCAAGGCTTTGATGGTTTAAAAAAAGGAAACAAAGCTCACTGCATAAAACACACACACACAGATTGCTTTTGGGGAGATTAAAAGATACCATACAATATTTCTTTCAGTCTTTAACAGTCAGGCACCCCATCCTCAACAGCCAACCCACTCAGTTCCCCCTAAAGGAAATGGCAGGCTTCTGCCGTGGGCACAGTTGGCAACTTACCTGCAATTCACTTACACAGCAGCTGCGTGGTTACAGGCCAAGTGCCTTTCAAAACTTCACATTTCATATCCCCTATTTGCCTCTTACTGTGCTAAGGCCCCTTATGGAAGCTGATGAAACACTTACAGGCAGACAGATAGCACCTTTGTAAAGGCGGTGCTACCGAGTCAGTGTTAGAGAACACAGTCATAGGAAGCTTGGGGCAAAATTTCCCTTGATAACCATGACTACCTGACGGAAGAAGCCACCTCAGGGGTTCCAGCCTTACAAAGCAGCTATTCTAAGTGGCCCACAACTGTCGGATAAAAATGATTGCAACTGAAATTAAGAATAACTTCTAACGCTTGGTCCAAGTTGGTCTCAGCCTGGTTCAAAAGACCATCTAGAAGATACGTACATCAAAGGAAAGAGAGATACACACACTCCTGACACAAAGTAAAATTGGCAAAAGGAATCCCTGCATTTGGCGCCCGTCCAGCTGCCATTTAAAAGGCCAAGCTAGGAGAGCAGAGCTGTGACAGCAGATGGCAGAGTCCCTGGGGCCTGCAGGGACCTAGCTGGTGGTCATGTGAGGGGCCACTCCTCGGCCACGAGGCGGGACAGTCAGGCCCTGCAGCTCGTGCTGGGCTACAGTCAAGTCCTACGCCGCAGTCTCAGCCACCGGCCCCGGACTCTGGCTGACTCAAGAGCATGCGGGAGTCGAGCATGTGAGGCAGGAGTTTTTATCAGCACAAACCACACGAAGAAGCCATTATTCAGGGGAGCGACATAATATATTGTAACTGCTCCCATCATGTCAATAGGCATCATTTTAATAGGTTTGTTAGAATTTCTCCCATTTCGGTGAAAATGGGAGATCCCTCATTTAGGAGATTGCAATTTACCCACGGCAGCCGCCAGACATAAGGAATAGGAGAAGCGCCAGGCGAGCGTGGAGCCGATTCTGTCTCTCCGGGCAGTTCTTCCCCTTTGATAATTTTGTCTCCTCTTAAAACAAAGGATGAGCAAGTTACAAGTATAATTACTGTATTTCTGAACGAGCAGTAACACAAGCCATGAATGCGCTGAGAGGGGCGGCTGGCTTACCTCTGGCTCCGGCTGGGACGTTGGTTCGTCCTCCGTGGAGTTGGGTAAAATCGCCCAGGTTATGTTGGCGCTGGCTGACGGCAAAGAGCCAAGGGTCCCATTTTTCAGCTGCTCTGTGGAATGTGACTTGGACCCATGCCATCCCAGGATGTTTTCTGAAATAAAGACCTAGAATGATGCCAAGTGTTTTCCAAATCAAACATTCACAGCTCATGAAATATTTGTGCTTCACAGTAGGAGGAGACTTACTTCACATGGTTGAGTGTAGTACAGAGTGGGGTTTGTTTGGCACCAGGTACCAAGGGTAGATTTTGATCATACATTTTATAAGCTTTGTGTTTGCATAATATCGGGGTCAGAATCAGATTCTTTCTATTCTCCCACTCTGGACATAATTTCCAACAACACCAGTGTTACAGAAGGGTATTTTTCTCCTTTAACCTTTCAAATATATTTTCAAATATTTATGATAAAAACCAAAAGTTAGGGGCTGGAGGGTTAGCTCAGTGGTTCCGGCACCTGCCTTGCAAGTTCAAGGTCCTGAGTTCGATCCCCGATAACCACATACAATGCTGGACGTGGAGACTCACGCCCACCAGCAATCAATACCACATACCACAATGCCGGGCGTGGTGGCTGACGCCTGTCATCCCAGCACTCGGGAGGCAGAGACAGGAGGATTGCTGAGTTTGAGGCTTGCCTGGGCTACATAGTGAGCACAGAGCCAGCCTGAACTACAAAGCGAGACCCTGTCTCCAAAAAAAAAAAAAAAAAAAAAAACCAAAAGTTAGGTTTTATCAAAAACAGGCTGTCCAGTATGATAGGTATTATGAAATAGAAAGAAAATATTCAAAGGCAAAAGAAGGGTAGGGTTAAGGAAGGGAAAGAAAAAACTTGATGGTTAAAAAAAGAGAAACAGAGCTTATATACATAGGGGGTGGGGGTTGTGGCAGAGAGAGAATGGGAAGAAATGAAGTTGTGTCATGTACTGGTACAAATTCTCAATGTCGACTGTGATCATAATGTAAATAAAATGTACCAATAAAATCCATTTTAAAAATAGGCTGCCCAAAATATGGTTTAAATAGCAACTTCCATGATAATCTTGCTCAGAATAGAAGCCTACAGTGTGGTCACTGAAGACACCCTATCAGATGTGGCCATGTGTGACAGATGTCATAAAGCCCCACACCAAGGGCCAACACATTCATCCATTATAGCAAGAAACACTTTAATAAACATCAATCTAGTAAACCAAAAGCATTTTCCTCATTTTTCCTCAAGTCCATGGGGAGGGAGACTTTCTTTAATACTATTTTTTAAGAGTCATGTTGCGTTATAGTTATTTTTTGATGCTTATTCATGAGGGCAAGAGTAGCCAGAGGAGAATTTCTTTACCCCACATTTCCACCATGCAAATAGGCCTCAAGAGGCTGCTAATTTCCACTCTGGAAATCCTGTTCCCATTGAAGAGCAAGAGTAAGTAACAGAAAAGATAGAAATTCACTTGTGTGACTGAGAACTCAAGGTTTCAGAGTCTGAGGTGTTCCATCCTAACTCACTGGAGCTACACAAAAAAACATTTACAGGGCCGGAGATTTAGCTCAGTGGTTCCAACGCCTGCCTCACAAGTGCAAGGTCCTGAGTTCGATCCCCGGTAACCACATACAATGCTGGGTGTGGAGACTCACGCCCACCAGCCATCAATACCACATACCACTGTACCAGGCATGGTGGCTCACACCCGTCATCCCAGCACTCGGGAAGCAGAGGCAGGAGGATTGCTGAGCTCGAGGCTTGCCTGGACTACATAGTGAGCTCAGGGCCAGCCTGAACTACAAAGCAAGACCCTGTCTCAAAAAAAAAAAAAAAAAAAAATTACAAGTCTCCAAAACTTTGAAGATCCCCAAGGAATCTGGCTGACAAGTACAAAGTGATGGGACAGAGGAAGGAGTTATACATGTGTGTGTACATGTGTAGTTTTTTGTGTAGTGTTATCCAACCCAAGTACACTCTTATGTAAAAATATTTTTATGCCAAGCGTTAGATCACAGAACTGCTACTAAAGCCTGGAGAAGCTTCTCATTACAACTGAAATAAAATCTAAATTGCCTGGCTTTCTGTAGAGCCTGCCAGCCTCCGTTAATTCTCTTCTTCCTCTGCTCATCGGGCTCAAGAAACTGTGGTATTTTTTTCCACCACTCAAATGAGCCAAGTTCATTACTGACTCAGCCTCTGCACCTACATTTCCTTCTGTCTGAGTGCTGTTCCCCCAGCCCTCTGGCAGGGAGAGAGGACTCCTGCAAGTCCACACATCAGCTCTGCGTCACCTGCTCGGAGGTCTCTGGCACCCGCAGCACTTCTGTCACGTTGCTGTTTCTTGTCTCAAAGGACTCAGCACGGGCTGCCCTTGGCCAGGCCACTCATTTACTTCTTCGTGGTTTTTCCCTCCTCCCTGATCCGTGGCTCCCAAGGACAGGAATACACGTATCTTTGCTTGGGACTCAGTGCCCAGAACCTAGACCTTGACCCGGCAGGGCATGCTACTCGATATGTATGAAGGAGTAGTGACTAACTAGTAAGACATTCAGAGAATAGTACATTTCACCAAGAGAATTTCAGAACTTTTTTTTTTTGCTTTTTGGAGACAGGGTCTCGCTTTGTAGTTCAGGCTGGCTCTGAGCTCACTATGTAGCCCAGGCAAGCTTGGAACTCAGCAATCCTCCTGCCTCTGCCTCCCGAGTGCTGGGATGACAGGCGTGAGCCACCACACCCGGCACTGTGGTGTGTGGTACTGATTGCTGGTGGGTGTGAGTCACCATGCCCAGCATTATGGTATCTGGTTACCAGGGACCTTGTGCTTCATGGGCAGGCACTGGATCACTGAGCTAAATCTCTGGGCCCTACTTTTTAAAAAAAGGATCAAAATCATTTGAGAAAGCAGGGTACTGAGATAAGCAAGTTCTACCAGTGTCTAAGTGCAAAAGTCATAGGTTACAGTTATACAACAGAGACTGTAACAGAGAAGACACCAAACAGATCTAAGGATTGCTGCTTCCCAAGAGGCACAGCACATCAGTGGAGCACAAACAGCAAATCTCATGGCAAAGAAACATGTTCTGAGCCGAACAAAGAACAGTGAAGGCTGCTGAAAGGACCCACCCCACTCCAGAAAAAGTCAAGTAGATGCTCACATCAGCACATGCTCTGATATTTTCTGGAGATTTTGATTACTGAAACTGCAAACACAAAAAGAAAAGCAAAATTAAGACATAGAGAACTGGGAATCATGCACAAGTACTGCTGGGTGAACAGTAACCACAGAAAAGCACAGAGCTGGGCCAACCAGGACTAGGACCAGGCAAGAAGACACTTGTCTCAGCACAGAATAAATGGTGCCCTGGTAAACCCAGTATCCGGTCATATTTTGCGTAAGCCTGGTGACTTTCAAATGAAAGGGAGCAGGAGGACATCCTGAACCCAGCCTCATTTTCCTCACCCTGAGGCTTCCTTTCTGCTATGGAATGAATGCTTACGTGTAACCTGTACCCCTGCCCAGTTACTCCAAATCCCTGTGCTGTGGTCCTGACCTCCAGTGCAACTGAATTCGAAGATAGGCCTTTAGAGGAAGGATCCTGGTCTAACTGAATTAGCTCCTCCTCCAAGCCAGTGGCTACACTGGGTTTGAACTTGTCATCCTCCCTCGAGCTCCCAAAAGTCCTGAGATTCTACCCATGTTCTGCCATGCTCAGCTTAAAAGCAGGAAGTGAGAACCAGAGCTGTCTGGCACGTGCACACACAAGGAAAGGCCACGTGAAGACACAGGAAGCAAGCAGCATCACCAAGCCCAAGATGGTGTCTTCACCGGAAAGCACACTGGTGGGAATAGCATCTTCAACTCCCAGTCTCCGTAACTATGTGAGTAAAATTTCTGCTAAGCCACCCAGTCTAGAGATTTTTGTTACAGAAGCTTTAGCTAAAGCATTGGCTTTATGAAAAATGTTGCTATTTTGTTCATCGTGGATTCTTTTTGCATTCATTTTTGCTTTAAAATACTTTGCCTTACATACAGTAGCATTTTTAAAGTAGTGCCTGACATTTCTGGTGGTTCTTAAATTCTGCACTCATGGCTAGTGCCTCACTCGTTTCATCCTAGTCCTACCCTGGAATAGACTATGAATAATTCCTCTAAATATGACCATATAATTCCACACCAAAGTCCTTTTTGGTTTTGTTTTAAGGTGGTGTTGGCGCTCTACACTGAGCTACATCCCTGGTTCTTTCATTTTGAGTCAGGATCTTGCTAAGTTGCTAAACTGCCCAGCATGGGCTCAAACTTACCATCCTCCTGCCTCAGTTTCTCAGAGCACTGGACTACAGTACACATGTGCGCACCCAGCTCAGAGTGATTTTAATGGAAATTAGTGCTTGCTTGCAGGCAGGAGGCCCTGGAGCTCATCTGTAACAGTGTCCCCAATGAGTAAGAGTAGCCCACCCCTTAAAGCACCAAAACCTTGGGAAATAGACTGGGGAAGCAGAAGGAGTTCAAACATGCCCAATCTTCATGGCTGCAGGTAAGATTCGAGAAGCGGTATCGAAAGCACGCTTAACCTTCACAACTACGGAAATGTAGGTTCAAGGTTGCTTATGAAAAACAATGCAACCACTCGTGTGTGCATGTTACATTTAGATTCTTCTTTAAAACATTGGGGAAATATAAAAGGTAAATCTGTGTAGCAAAATAGAAAAAAAAAGCACTATGGAAATACAGAAACAAAAGCACAAAGGAGACCAACAGAAACACCTGTTCTTAAGGGCCAAGGTCTTA
>PVIC010049450.1:0-13138 GCA_004025085.1 Thryonomys swinderianus | reverse complement strand
GTCCTGAGACCTGGCAAAGCATGGTAAACACATTCAGGGCAGAAGCTGGAACCCTTTCTTCAACCAGCAAAGCAGGCCGTAGTTTGGACTCCTGCACCCACACCCCTCCCCCTCTGTCCCTCAGTACACCATTGACTAACTACCAGTCTAACCGTCATCCTTTAATTCTCACAAGGGAAGGGTGTTGGAAATCTGTATACGGGCAAGGCCTATATTTTGTTTCCTAAGTCTGTGCCAAGTACTCTGCTTTCTCTTTCAGACTTTCCAACGTATCCTCCACAGTTCTGTGCAATCAGTTGGCATTTTCTGTGATGCCCAGTGACAGTTTTCTGTGACTGTTCACAGTTGGCTTTGACTAACCTTCCTGCCTGCCAGAGGACGGTCATCTGTTTCTTCCCACCCCAATCCCCAGCTTCCTGGTGTCTTAATTACCTGGGTGGCTAAGGTTAGTTAGCACTTCCTCAGAAGTTACATCTTCATCTGGGCATGGTGGTGCATAACTGTAAGCCCGGTGCTCAAGAGGCCGAGGCAGGAGGATCTCCATGAGTTCAATGTTACCCAGGGCTACAGAGCACACCATGGACTACATATTGAGACCTTGTGTCAAGCCCAGCCGGTTTTATGCCTGCACCCGTGCTTCCAACTAATTGGGAGGCTGAGGCAGGAAGGTACTTGTGCCCAGGAGACCTGGGCCACTCGGGCCACAAGGTTGGGAAGCAGCACCATAGTAGCATTTCATCTGCTGTGTCTATCAGGCCCTCAAACACTATCCTGCAAAACGTGAAAGAAAGAAGGAAAGAAAGAAAGAAAGAACAAATGAACGAACGAAAGAAAGAAACAAGGTAAGGAGGCGGGTTGGCGGCCTGCTGCGGACAGTGGCAATTAGTGGGACAGCAGCAGCGGCAGCACAGCCAGACGCACACACCAAGGTGTGACATGTCAGATCTGGGGCCCTGGCCGCTCCGCTATGCACACTGAGTAAGGTGTCATCGAGCTACGGTTTTAAAACAGTCTCATGTACACAAATTATACCTCAAGAAAGCGAATTTTTTAAAAATCATAAAAACGCATGTCAGTTCACTTAGCAGTAACACTTCAACAAATGCAGAAATCTGTTTCTTGATTAAAAAAAAAAGTTGCAGGATAACGTCAACTCTAGCAACGCTCTCTCTCAGTCACGCTTTAAAGGCCGCCGAGACATACAACGCGCGCTTGTGCAAAGAGAAAGCACCGCAAAACATCTCTGCCCAAATGTGGAATCCAAGACTGATAATAATAATGAAGGGACATGAAAGCATAGACTGTTAGACAAGAAAAAGGGTATTGGGAAGAGGCTACTGTGGGGTAGATTTGATCAATTATATATTCATATATAAAAATGACAGAAAATGCAGTATTTTGCCTAATTAACATGGCCAATCATCCATCCATCTATGTGTCTGTCTGTCTATCTGTGATTTCCACCGGTGATTAAGTCACAGGTACTCCTGACATTGTGGAGTTTTGGTTTTGGTGTCTGCAGTTCTAGGGATTGAACCCAGGGCTCACGGGTACCAGGCAAGCCCTCTAGCACCAGGCTACATCTTCAGCACTGCTGCATTGGCATGTGCACACACGTGTGTGTGTGTGGTCAGGTAGTAGGAACTCAATGCAGAGCTACATCCCCTAACTCTTTTTATTAAAGGGGCAAAGTCTCAGTAAGCACCCAAGGCTGGCCTCGAACCTGTGATCCTCTTGTCTGAGCCTCCAGAGTAGCTGGGAGTACAGCTATGCACCACCATGCCCAATATATTGATTAGAATTTTAATGAAGAAAATCCTTACTGAGCATGGTGAACTGTGCCTGGAATCCCAGCACTTGAGAGGCTGAGACAAGAGGATCATGAGTTCCAAGGCAGCCTGAAGTACACAGAGAGTTCAAGATTAGCCTGGATCACATAGAGAGACCCTGCTTCCAAACAGAAAAATGGAATATGCTAGATCTAGCCAGGCTTAGTGGCACACGTCTATAATCTCAGCTCTCAGGAGGTGGAGGCAGGAAGATCACTGGGAGTTCGAGGCCAGCCTGGGCTACACAGTGAGTTCAAGACATTCTAAAATATAGAGAAACCCTGTCTCAACACCCACCCCCCCACACACACAAATAAGAAAGCCAATAAAGAAAACTAGGAGTGGTGGCACATGCCTGTAATTCAGCCACTCAGGTGGCTGAGGCAGGCGGATCGCAAATTCCAGTCTAACTTAGTTTACATGCGAGAACTTGTTTCAATACATAAATAAACATTGGTATAAGGGCTAAGGATGTAGCTCAGTGGTAGAGAGTCTGGTTAGCACGTGTGACGCCCAAGTTCAATCCCCAATACCGGGGGAAATAAAGGAAAGAAACACTCAGTAAGGAGGAAAAAGCTGAGGGGCCATGAAGTAAACCCTAAGGACCTTGTTTGTTCTCGTGAGTAATTCAGGTCTGACTTTCTAACGCTGCCCTGCTGGGAGACAAGCCCACTTCTAATCGTGGACCTCTGGTTGCCTTGCTCATTGGCTGCAACTGGCTACACAGAAGACCGATTAGTCAGAGCTGTGTTGGGGCCTCCATGGCCCGAAGGGTGGGGCCCAGGTCTGCGGGGTGGGAAAGCTTAGGGCACGCGGCAGGGCCCTCTGTGCTCCAGAGCTCATGCTTCCTTCACTGCCCCACACCCCGCCTGAGCTCTCCAGAGCTCCGAGGAGCCCCTTCTGCCATGGGGGGCCCTCAGGTCCACAGGGAGGGTGGGCGGGATACAATCCCAATCAGTTTGATATAATCCCACTTTGGCTGTGCAGATTGCATCTTCTGTAACTGGGGTTCTCTTCAGAAACTCCTTGCCTGTGCCTGTGTTTTCACGGGATTTACCTATTTTATCTGCCAGTAGACCGGGTGTTTCTGTTTTAATATCTGGGCCTTTGACCCATTTTGAGTTTATTTGGTGCATGATCTTGGATATGGGTCGAGGTTCTTTATCCAATCTTGATAAGGCCTATGCGTTCTGACATTTGTCCATTTATTCTGGATCTTCTATAAAGTACTTTCAAAAGAGTTCCTTAATGTGATTTGAATTTCTTTGGTATCAGTTTAATGTGGCCTTTTTATTTCAATTTTTACTTGGCCCCTTGTTTCTCTGTCTCACCCTCTCTCTGTCTCGCTCTGTCTCAGTCTCGGTCTCTCTTTCTCACTAGATAGATAGATAGATAGATAGATAGATAGATAGATAGATAGGTAGATAGATATACACCTTCAGGTTTGGGAATATTGTGCTTCCATTTTCTTTGAGTCTGGAACTTAAAACTCTCCCCTCTGACTCACCACTGGTGATCTGTTTACTCACAAGTATGTTGTTCAGTCACCATGTCATTGTCACACACACACACACACACGCATCTATTCTTAATCTAATGTCTTGTTAATTTTATTTACCTTGTCAAAGAACCAAGCCTTTTTTTGACTGACTTTGTTACTGCCCTTTTAGTTTGTACGTCATTTATTTCCATCTTTTTTGGAGGTCCTGGAGATTGGGCCCTCCCCCCCACACACACCTGTACGGGTCAGGGCTCTCCCAGTGGGCTTCAGCTTCAGTCCATTTTTCACTGTTTGTTTTGAGACGGGTCTCGGTAAGTTTCCCAGGCTGGCCTGAAACTGGCTCTGGCCAGGACTGTACTAGAGCACCTGGCTTTGCATCGATCTCTCTTGTATTTTTCTTTCTGCTGATTTTGTCCATTTTGTCCCTGTATTTTTTGAAGACCTTGCAATCATCATGTCATGTATTTGAGATCCGTGTTTTACAGCCCCTCGTTTCTGGAAACTTCCCTCTTGGTACTGCTTCTGCAGTATCCCTCAGGTTTGGGAACACTGTGCTCCCATTTGCTGTGACTCTGGCACTTAGAACTCTCCCCTCGGACCCTGCACTGGTGCCCTGTTTATTCACAAGCGTGTTGTTCAGTCACCACGTCATTGTGTGATTTCTGCAGTTTCCCCTGCCGTTTATTTCTAGTTTGTTTCCACGGTGGTCAGAGGTGATGCACGATATTATTTCGAGCGTGTGTGTGTTACTGGAGAATAAACCCAGGGGCTTTGCACTGAACCACATCACCAGCTCCATTTTACTTGTGACTTTGAGACAGTGTCTTGCTAAATTGCTAAGCGGCCTAGGCTGGGTTGGAATTTTTAGTCCTCCTGCCTCAGCCGCCCAGAGCGCTGACCTAACACGTGTGTACCATCACGCTCAGCCTTGAATTGTTGAAAACTTGTCGTGTGGCCTGATTTTTGCTTTATTCCTGGGAGGGCTCAGGCGGTGCGGTGACTGCTCTCCAGAGCCATCGTGCTGCGCCGTGTGCCGCTCCTTTTGATTGAGGCCTTGTCTGCCAGGCCCTGGCTTGATGTACAGCTGAGACTCGGTTACTCTGACCCACGGCGGGGTGAGTCCCCTCCCCGAGTGTGACGTCCCTGACAGGCCCCAGGACCCTGCGATTCCCTTGCTGCGCTCTGCGCTCACTGTCTGCATTTCCCCAGGAGTCCCCCTCCCTGCCGCCCCGCTCCCAGCCACCCTCCTCCACGTGTCCCTGCACACCTGTCGCCTGGGTCCCTTCCTGTGAGGAGCGAGTGCTGAGTCGTCTGTTTCCCGGCCTCACAAATGCTCCTCCGTAGATGGATGGGGAAACAGAACGGAACGTGTTTGTACCAAGGTTGGCTGCTCTTTGCCTTCTGCTGGGAGCTGTGTCGGCCTACGGACAGACAGCGACAAGTGCTCGTCCTCATATACGGTGCAAAGGCTGTTACCTGGTGCGGCCAGGTGAGAACTCTTCTGGCTGTCACTCAGGAAGTTACACCTGCACTTACCGTAGGACCCCGCGATACCAATGCTAGATCTAGGCACAAGAGAAAAGGAAACACAGAACCTTACCTGAGTGTGAATAGCATTGTTATTCATAGTAGTGGAAAAATGCAAGCAACTCAAATCTTCATCAGCTGGTGAATGGATGAAAAATATTTCCACATCCATAAAATAAAAGATCCGTCGGCCATAAAAATGGTAGCACTGCTTTATTCTAGGTCATAAATCTTGAATCTTTTATGCTAAACCAAAAAGAAAAATCCCCAAAGACTACAGACTGTGTTCTGCATGTATATGACACATCCAACACAGGCAAACCCGGGAGAGGGAAAGTGCACTGGGGAGGTAAGTGTGGTGGTGCGTGCGTATCATCTCAGTCACTGGGAGGCTGCGGTGGAGGAGAGAGTCTGAGCGCAGCCCAGGCAGCTTAGTGAGACTCTGTGTCAAAAAGAAACTGTGTTAGTGGTAGCCACGGGCCTGCAGTAGGGGTGGAATGTGGAGTTTCTTTGGCAGGGAGAACAGGCTTTCTTTTTGTGATGAGAAAAATCTCCTACACTTAGATCATCTGAAAATGATCAACACATGTATGTATGTGCCAAAATAAATCATTTTATTCCGTATAAAATGGAAAAAGACAAAATAAAATAAGACAATGGTGATGAAAGGTTGCCAGCTTCGTGATAACACTACAAACCACAAAATTACATATTTCAAAAGGGTGGATTTTATGAGCTATGAATTAAATCTCAGGGCAGTTGCTATTTCAAACAGAAACACTAGTTTGATCAAAAAAACATTTCTTATCTGGATATTTTGTGGCGTTGGAGACATGAATGAAAAAATAATAGCACTATAACAATTCCATTGTCCATACTTCATTTTAAAAGAAACTGTGACAGCCGGGCGTGGTGGCTCAAGCCTGTCATTCCAGTACTCGGGAGGCAGAGACAGGAGGTTTGCTGAGTTCGAGGCTTGCCTTGGCTAGACAGTGAGCTCAGGGCCAGCCTGGACTACAAAGCGAGACCCTGTCTAAAAAAAAAGAAAAAAGAAAAAGAAACAGTGACAGAGTATTTCCAAAAGAAAGTCAGATGATAAAGGAATAGATCTCATGAAGAATAATTCAAAGAAAGGATTATTGCTTAGAGAACAAATACTTAGCAGTCACGAGTGTCCTGAACTATCTGAAAGTCTACCGTGCTAAAGGATTAATCCTCCAGGGATGGTTTTCCAAAATTCACAGTTTAGACCAGTTAGATTAAGGCTGCTTTTGTACAATAAAAGGACCTGTCACTTAATCTCATTGTCCCAACTAGAAGTTTATCGTCGGTCAGTGACACTGAGGAAGTTAGTTCCATATCACGGAGGACATTAAATTAGGTGGCATGAATACTCCTCTCCAGTCAAGAATTCAGTGCTTACAACTTCAGTTTCTAAAATGTGTACTCCTTATATAATTACCTAGAATCCTGGGGGGAAATGGTTTATACAAAACATAAAATCATGCTTAAGGAAGAGTAAATCTTTAATTTAATAAAATGTGAATTTAGGTTTCTAGCAGACAGGACATGTTTGATTCATGGTTTTGACTGTCAGTCCACTCCAGCAATCTCTCTCTGACTTGATATATTTATATCAGTTCATTGAAAGTCCTTATTGATATTCCAGGACTTGAGTATCCTATTTTCATATTTGTTTTCTGTTTGTCATTTCTTTTCTTGTTCTGTTTCTGTTTTCTTGCCTGCCTACGGACTACCTGAATTTATTTAGAAGAGCATTTGGATTCATCTGCATTTTTCCTTAGCGTTGCTGTAACCTCAGTGCTTAGTGTAACCTTAGGTGTTACAGCACACCTGTTAACCTGTCCCAGTCTGTTGACACTGACATTTTAAACCACTTCCGGTCGTGTCGAAATATTACTCCCAAGAACCTCTCTGGAACCTCTTCTTTTCCCTACAAATGTGTTCAGTATTTCTGTCACAAATATGCAGCATCACGTGACATGAGGTAGAATTTGCTGCTTGAAGCACCGAACAAAATTTGAAAATCTCACGAGGAGGATAATGATATACTTTCCCATATCTTTGCACATTTCAGCTTTTCGTTTTGTTTCTGGACGTGCTATCGTCCTCAAGGATCGTTTCCTTTATGTGTGGGGGAATCTTTCAGCCATTCCTGAAGGGTGATCTGTTGTTCACAAATTCTCATCATCTTTTTTTCTGAGGACGTCTTTGCTTCCCCTTAATTCCTAAAGGGTGTGCTAACAGAGGTACAATTGTTCTTTGGAGCAGCTGGCCAGAGGCATTCGGCCAAATCCTGCTCTGGCTCTTGTACCTCCTTCCCTTTCCTTGATGCTTCCATTTGGCCTCTTCCGCAGTTTTTTTTTTTAATTCAAAACGGTAGGTAGGACCGCGTGTGTGTGAGCCTGCAGGATGTTAAAGCAATTGGGCTGGACCTTAGAGACCTTCAGAAATGAGGGCTAACAGGCACTGCCCGGGGTCCACTCTACTCTGGACAGCCCGGTAAACTGGGATCCACCTCGGTGACCGCTTTGAAGTCACAAGCACAAGGAAAGAGGAACAGTTGTTGGTTTCAGTAAGTCTGAGACAACGCGGTCAGGTTGGGGGCGGACTGGTCTGCACACCTTCACGATTACACGGAGCCAAGAAAAGGCTCTAAGCACATCAAGGAAAAAAGGCACAAGTACGGCAAGTGAGAGCCGCACACTTGGGTGGTAAGCAGGGCCCAGAGCAGAGGAGAGGCGCGCTCAGAAAGGGCTATTCGCCGGAATGACACAATGGCCAGCAGCAGAGACGCCAGCCAAGGAGCACCACGCACGCGTGCGGGACGCAGATTCAGGGAAGAGAGATGAGGCTTAAAGACCCAGCGGGTCGGGGGTGGGGGGCAGCTCCCCGGAGACTTGGGAGACGGCCCGGTGTGAGCAGACGGTGCTTCCGGAAGATCTTCCCGTCCGGGTTCAGCGCGTTGGTCCGGACCAGCCAGCCCCCGCTGCCACAGCACCTTCGGGCTTTTTCCAGAGGGAAGCCTGGCAGCAGCGTTCTCCACAGGGCCTGGCCCTGGGCTGAGCGCAGAAGCTCAGAAGCACAGAAGCGCGGGAGGCGGCGCGGCCGCAACCGGGGAGGGCCTGCGGAGGGCGGGGCTTTCGCCCTGGGTGGGGCCCTGAGGGCGTGGCTGGGTTGGGCGGGGTGACGGCCAGGACGGCCCCTGTTTGGGGCGGTGGCCACTCAGCGGCTCCCGGCGAGAGGCGGGGCCGTCCTGGGGGCGGAGCCGCACTGCGGGCGGCCGGGGGGCGGGCGAGCAGGCGGAGGGGAGCGGTGCGGGCCGCGGGCCGCGCGCGGGCCCCGGGGCGGGGAGGAGGCGGAGGCGGAGGCGGAGGCGGAGGCGGGCGCCGCCGCAGTGGCTGGAGCCGGCCAGGGGCGGAGCGCCGGCGCGCGCGGCTCCGGCGGCGGGGGACGCCCAGGGACTCGCGTCCCGCCGCCCTCTAGCTCGCGCTCCTGCGGGTGGCGGGTCGGCGGCCGGCGCTGACCGGCGCCCATGGCGGCGTCTGCGGCCCTGTCGGCGGCGGCGGCGGCGGCGGCCCTGTCGGGCCTGGCGGTGAGGCTGTCGCGCTCCGCGGCGGTGCGCGGCTCCTACGGCGCCTTCTGCAAGGGGCTCACGCGCACGCTGCTCACCTTCTTCGACCTGGCCTGGCGCCTGCGCTCCAACTTCCCCTACTTCTACGTGGTGGCCTCGGTGATGCTCAACGTGCGGCTGCAGGTGCGGATCGAGTGAGCGCCGCGGCGGTGGCGGTGGCGGTGGCCGTGGCGGTGGCGGTGGCGGTGGCCGTGGCGGCCGGACCTGCGGGGGGGAGAGTCGCCCGCCCACCGCGCAGCGCCGGGACGCGGCGGGAAGGACGGCGGGGCCGCCCGGGGCCACCGGGACGCGGCGGGGGCGGAGGCGGCGCAGCCCAGAGCCTCTGCCCCGCACCTCTGCGCGGGGGGGCGGCCTCGCGAGCTCGTCACCCGGCCCCGGACTCCACCCGGGCCCCCCGCGGGGACCCGCGCCCTGGCTCCTTGCCGGTGGGCTCGCGAAAACTGCTCGGGTCCAGCCGACCTGTTGCCTCGCAGTGGCGGAAGGGCTGACCGCGAAGGAGGACTTTGCCGCCGCAGCTTGATTTTCCAGCCGGCACCGAAAGGTAGGAGGCCACAGGTTAGAATGGGGGCTGGGCGCCAGCTGCCTTGGCCTCCAGATGTCCAGGCGCCCTGCTGGTTGGGGAGAAATGGGGATGACAGCCAGGGAAAGCAACGCGCAAAGCTCCCCAGCCGAGCTGGGGAGAGCAAAGAGGGACACGGCAGGCGCGCCTCTGCTCCCCTGTGGTGATTCCAAGATGGGCACCCAGAGGGTCAGGCATGGGCAGCACGGGGAGGAGAGGCCCCTTCAGCCGCCTCCAGGCCCCGCCCCCTCGCTCAGAGATCTGGGTGATGTCACCCGAACCCTGGGAAATAAGGGAGCATGGGCAGAGGAGCCCAGGGAAGGCACAGGGGGCAACAGATCCGCCAGCCCTTCTCCTGGCCCGGTCTCGCCTCAGGTCTTCGCTTAGACAAACCACTGGTTCTCTTCTCATCCAAGCCCCGGGCCGGTTCTGCTTCTCAGTCCTCAGGGGCCTGGACCTCACTACAGCTCTCCGCAGCCCTTCCCCAAACTGCACCCTGCCTTGCATTCGGGGGCAGGGGACTGGCCTCTGTCCGCTCCTGGTGTAGTAGCCCTGGCAGCCCTAGTGACGTCTCAGGACGTCTCGGAAAGCCTGCAGCCAGCAAAGAGGGGCAAAGATGTTCCTGCCTGTCCCCTCGCCCGGTGTTGCCCCTGGTTCTGCCAGCCCCGGTTTCCTGCAGGGGCATCCTCTGCCTTCCCAAAGGAGGGCAGCCCACGCCCCAGCCATGGACAGCCGGAAGCCCTCCGTGTGCCCGAGCGATTTGCAAAAGTGGGAGGAGCCCTCGGAGCAGGCTGCAGTGCTCAGGGGGCCGGGGGGGGGGTGGGCAGCCGAAGGAGAGGGTTGCAGAGGAGGCTGGAGGAGAAAGGAGGCCCCCTCGGAAGCCGGGCAGCTCTGATGTCCTCCTGTTCTTTCTTTTTCAGGCCTCGGTCTTTGTGAGCAGCTGCCTGCTTCTTCTCTGGCTTTATTAAGAAGCAGGTTGCGGGTCCAGCAGCTCCCTGGGGAGCAGCAGTGAAGGACCTGCACAGGACAGGCCTTGCTGACAGAGGCCCGGCGTGGGCAGAGGCCCAGAGGGCTGGAGAGGCCCAGAGGGTGGGCCTGGCATAGGAAGGAGGCCCACGTTCCCCGGACACAGCGATCTGCTAGCAACACTGTGAGGGGGATGTATTCTCCCTCCTACTGAGCCTAACGGCCTCCTGAAGGGCCAGGATTGGAGCTTGTGGCACAGAGAGGAGCCATGGAGCTGACCTGGCCCCTGCTCTGGAACCCGCTTATACCTTCTGCAGGCTTCTCCCAGACCTGGCAGGCTAGGGCGGGAGCACAGAGCTCCCGGGAGACCTAGGGATGGAGGAGCCAGGGGCGGGGCGTCTGCGGACCTGGCTTTCATGGAAGAGAGACTGAGGGTTGCAGGGAATGGAGAAGAACAGCAAGCGGAGTAGGGGGACAAGAGGTGGGTCCCAGCCTCGGTGGGGAGCCAAGTCCTCCCCACAGGACCCGCCCTGCCCGCCTACTCGATCTTGTCCAAGGCTCTTCTGCGGCTGTGTGACACCAGCCCCTCCCCCAGTGTGGCGGTAGTGTGTGACAAGCGGTGGCCATGTGGCTCTGGGGCCGTGAGGTGACCAGGAGGGTGGAGAGATAAACATGGAGTGGGACAGGGCTGAGACCCAACGTGTGACTCCATCTCTCTGTCCCCGGGCGCGGGGCCACATCCCCGGCATCACACAGGACAAGTCTCATCCTGGCCGGTGCGACTGGTCGGGAGCTTAACTGGTCCCACAGCAGCCAGGAGCTGCCCAGGAGGCTAACTGGCCAGGAACGTCCTTCCCCCGCTCCACCCCTCAGCTCCCTGGAAGCCTCCACTCCAGGCTCGTGCACGGCTCCGTTCCTGGGACTGGAACCCGAAGCGGTGTGGCCACGCCAGGGACAGAGCGGCCCCACCTCCTGCCTTCTCCCCTCCTCAGCTGCCCATTGCAGCCAAGCGCCCCGATGCACGTCTTGGTCTCTCTCTCCCTCCCTCCCTGAAATCAAAGGCCTGAAGGCTGCTGTGACGCGCCCCGAGGTCTCCTGCAGCCTGGACCCCCTGGCTCTCTTCCTGTGCCAGGGCCCCCCAGTACCAGGTCCTGTTGCCCCCCCCCCGTGTCCCCTGCACCTGCTCTGGCAAACTTTCAGCCTCTGCCCCATCCACAGGTGTTCTCTGGGGCCACCTGTGGGAGGCAGGAGCCCCACAGGGCAGGAGACGGGAAGTGCGAGCCAGGCCTCCGAGGGTCTCTCCCCAGAGGTGGCCCTCTCCCAGCCTGGCCCACCCTCTGCCGGACAGGGGCGCCAGCTCTGGCCTCTCTTGGGCCAGCCTGGAGCACCGAGGAAGGCCCTTGAGTGCGTGTGCACATGTGAGCGTGGGTGCGTGCGCCCGGGAGCAGCTCGTGCACGTGTGTGCTTGTGGGGAGCTGATGAGCAGCAGGAGCCCCTCCAGGGGCCCCCCACTGACTGGCCTGGGCCTGGGCCCTCCACACAGGCGGGGGCAGGTGCGTCGCTTGCTTCGGGCCCCGCGCTCAGGGCCCCGCTGCTGCAGGCCTCGTGGCTGCCCGGAGCCCTGGCTTGGCCTGTGGCTTTGTGCTGTCCAGAGAGATTCGGGAGAGCGCGCAGAGAGCAGGCTCAGCCTCGGGTTCCTGGCACTGGCCCGGCCTCCAGTAGCTGCCGAGCTGTTTCCCCGCTCCCTCTGGTCCTGCTTTCTCTCCCCACGGGGCCCTGGCCGCGTGACGGGGTCTCCACGCACTTTATTTATTTGCGACCTGTCCCAGTCTGTAGCAGTTCCACAAATGCAGACGTGACATGGATGACTCTGTTTCCGTGTGGTGCGTTCGGCCCTGGCAGCACTGCCGGTGAGAAACATGGTCTTGTTTTGCTGTTGGCACTTCTTGTTGCCTCCCCAGGTGAGAAAGACTGACCTCCTTGAGTTCGGGACGGGCCGTACTGACTGGCGGCCTCCTGTTTCTGCTGGGTGTGGGGGAGCCTGGGGGAGGGGCAGCCGCTGGCCCCGGGCCAGGAGCCTCAGGGGGCCTCTCTGGCCGAGAAGGCGACCTGCTTGACTTGCTCAGAAGCCACTTCCAGACCCCACTTGCAGGATCGCCGCCCCCACCTGGGCGGCAGCAGCAGCGCCGGCCCGGACAGGGCGGTGGGTCCTGTTCCCACCCTTGCTCAAACCCGAAGCACGTCCGTCCGTTTTCGAGCTGAGCGTTCAGCGTGCTTAGTCCAGCTGGACCTTGAGCGTAAAGGGAAGCGACGCGCACTGTCCGCAGGTCGCGCTGCAGCCCACAGACCCCTGTGGCCTCTGGAGGCTGGTGATGAAGTCCCCCCACCTTGCAGGGGGCAGCTTGCCGGGGCCACTTGGAGAGGACCAGCCGCCTCCCGGCCGCGGAGCCAGCGGCCTGCCTCTCCCCATCACCTTAGGCCTGGGCTCCCACGGGCTCCTCTGAGAAGCCAGGGACCGCGGGCTGAGCTGGGCTGGGGCTCGGCAAGAGCGCTGCGAGCTGAAGAGGAGGCTGGCGACGGGGCCGCGGGTGGGGACCGCGCTGGCGCGTGGAAGGAAGGCCCAGGGCCCGGGAGGGCAGATCCGGGCACACGGGGTTCCGCGCAGACTGAGGCGCGCAGCCTGGGCTGGGGGGCCGTGCTGCGGGCTTCACCGAGGGACCCTGAGGTCCCGGCGTCAGTGCTGAGGCGAGCGACGCTCCGGCCTCACTGCCGGGGATGCCTTGTGGCATCTGCCACCGCGAGGAAGGGTGCCCCACGGTCCTGAGCTCGCCGGCCCCCTGCCCGTCACCCTGTGCTGTCCCTGACGGCCCCATCTCCACGCAGCCATCGTGTCCGGCAGAGCAAGGAGGAGACGCTCAGCCCCAGCCCAGGCCCAGCCTTGGTGACGAGAGAGGACAGCTGGGGGGGGGGGTGCTGGGCCTGCAGTGGCGCAGGAAGACACCGCAGGAGCCCAGGTCGTCACTTAGTGCCGTGGAGCCGCCCACGCCACCCGCGAGCCTGGGGCATCAGGGAAGCCCCTTCGGGTGCTGCCGGGACACCAG
>PVIC010049449.1:0-13226 GCA_004025085.1 Thryonomys swinderianus | reverse complement strand
TGGACCAAACCCTCTACAATGTGTGCCCCAGTAAACCTTTGTTCTTTTTGTGTTGACTTATCTCTGATACCTGTCACAGGGGTGGGAAGCTGACTAACAGCCCCGGCCTGAAACGACTCTCATCCTAGTTAATAGCAGGTATACACTTGACTTTTAAAGAAACCACAAACATGTTCTCTATATCAGGTTATGTGTGAGCCTCTTATTAGTGCTGTAAAAGACTGCTGCATAACTAGTGGTTTCAAACAATAAGGACTTCAGTGTCTCCGTGCTGGAGACCAGACGTCTACCCTAGGTATCAGTGGGGAACATCAAGGTACTCACAGTGGTCCGTGCTGGAGACCAGACGTCTACCCTCG
Source organism: Thryonomys swinderianus (assembly GCA_004025085.1). Lineage (NCBI taxonomy): Eukaryota > Metazoa > Chordata > Mammalia > Rodentia > Thryonomyidae > Thryonomys > Thryonomys swinderianus. The sequence goes on along the minus strand of PVIC010049449.1, from coordinate 12,867 downwards.
GTATCAGTGGGGAACATCAAGGTACTCACAGTGGTCCGTGCTGGAGACCAGACGTCTACCCTAGGTATCAGTGGGGAACATCAAGGTACTCACAGTGGTGCGTGCCTTCAGAGGCCGCGGCAGGACGCAGTCTCCTGGCCCTTTCTGCCGCTAGCGCCCACAGCACTTTATGGGTCCAACCTCTCCTTCCTTTTCACATCTTGGTGTTTGACTCTGAGCTCCCAGGGCTCTTATAAGAGCCCAGGGTAAGGATCTTGTGGGTCTCCTGGGTTCACCCAGTCAAGGTTCTTTCTGAATCACAGTCAAAAATTCCTTTCCTTTGGAAGTTGCCATATGCATGGGTTCTAATCATCTTTAAGGGATAATTAACCCTGTCTTCTACAAGTTGTCAGTCTCGCTGCTGAGTTGTGAAGTTCGGTTCTTTACTCTGCATGCAAGTACTCTGTATGAGACACAGGAGGACAGGACAGAGATACAGTACATGTGTGTATTGTAAATGTCTCTCCATCTCCATTGTGCTCTTTGGTGTCTTACTCATGTCTTTTAATTTTTAAGAGATCCTCTTTATTCACATGTCCCCTTGTGGCTTTTACTTTCTGTAGCCTGTGTATGAAACTTTCATAGAACTTGCTGCCCAAAGGATTTCACTGTGTTTTGTTCTAGAAGTTCTGTAGCTTTGGTTTTACAGTGAGGTTTACGATCCTAATAGTGGATGTTCATTTTTTCCCCCACTCTAGGTATGTTTCCACAGAGAAATGCATGATCTACCAAAAATGTGTAAATTAGTTCATTAAAAATGATTTTTCTTTTAAGTGTGGATTATCAAAAAACAAATTTTAGACCAATACCCATACCTGTTCAGTGCAGTAAGTACTAATGCTAGTGAATCATAATCGACTCCTCATTGAAAGTCTTACTTTGTAAATGATCACACCATTAAATTAACATTACCAGTCTATTTTAAGCCCTTGCATTAGTTTTTCCTTACAGTTCAAAAATGACAGCTTCCAGCCACAGGAGGACCTGCCACCAGCCCTCACATACTTTCTTTGGGAGCCAACCTCTAATTTGAATAAAATATTACCAAGATGCTTAACTCCACTTGCTGATCATGCATTTCTGTCTTACATTCCGAAACACCAGGACCTGTTCCAGGGAAGCTTGACTTTAGAGGTTCAACGACTATGGCAGAGGACTGTGGATGTCCCTCTCTTGTGCGAGGCACAGCACAAAAGGTGCTAGTGACCGATGGAAAATGCTGTTAGCTTGCTTACAACTTGCAGTGTTTATTGAAGACTGGATCACTGTGCTTCTTTTCATCTTACATTCTTTCTATCCCGTCTTCTCCTTCATCGGAGCTCTGGGAATTTGTGCTTTGCTTCTGGTAGTTTCTGCCTGACTTGCCTTCTGGTCTCAGAAGAAAACTGTTTCCTAATCGGGCCTCATCTTTGGCCGCATGGGATGCACTCATGGTCCTCACGTGAGGACACCATTCCAGGGTCTAGAGTAGCCTCTTCTTACTTACTCACTGTGCAGGGATCTGTGTGTTTGTTCCTACAGTATTTTGAAGAAATAGTGATGAGTTTTGCATTTTGGAAAAATGACTGGTTGATTTAGCCTTGCAGGGGCTGTTTGGGTGCCCAGGGCCATCTTCTCCATGCCTCACACAGAGCGGGTACTCAGTACACTGCTCTGCCTGGCCTGATTACAGGGTGGCCGTGTGCCATTTCTCTATGCCCGAGATTGATACCACTTTTCCATAGTCATTCCTTAGTGATTCTCATCAGTAGTCTCCTCTGTATTTACCTTGCTGACAGGAGATATGGTCAGTCGTTTGAAATTTATACTGAATTATAATTCAGGGGAAAGTTAAAACTTTGGTTGGTTTGTACTATGCTCTGTTCCATTCCTTAGCTACCTGCCAGGGTCTGAAAATGCACATTCCGTGAATGAGTTCACATGGCAGGCCCGGAGAACGATGCACAAGATGGCTCCCAGATCTGTGGGCATCTGAGTCTCCCTAGAGATGCCGGTTCTCTAAACTGTTCCCACATTCCTTTGTCCACCGAAATGTCTCCTCTGCTTCAGCACTGCGGCCCCAGAGTGCCCCACTTCCTGTCGGTGCCTCCTTCTAGCTCCCCAGACCAGCAGCCTGCAATCAGGATGCCACTGACATCTGCCTTTTGTCCCTGGAAGGCCTCCCTGCTCTGAGCCTCTCCCAGGCGGCTCACCTTGGCCACACGGGCAGGCAGACCCAGGCTCCGAGCTGTGTGCTGGCACACTAGCGCTTAATGACTCTGGCCCAGGGTGACCTTCTGGAACTCTCCTTCCAGTGGGACTGTGAGAATTACTAAGCAGTTCTGTGTAGAAAGGTCAAGTGATGCCCTATGCAAACCCAGATAACAAATCTAGCTTTTTTTTTTAATAAATTGAGTTTTTAGGTACATTTTAAGAGGGATTTCACTCAGAGGTGCCACTGCCTACCTTGCAAACACAAGTTTGTGAGTTCGATCCCCGAAACATAAGACAGACAAACTGAAAAAGATGTAGCTGTTTAGAGAAGCACAAACCTTCCTCCTGTCAAGTCCAGCATTCCAGTTCCCTGCAGTACATACTTTAGTTGTCAGCATGGCCATGTTTCTGATCAAATGGTCAATTTTTGGAAGTGGGCCTCATTTTCCAGCAGTATCTGTCCTTAAGGGGCAAGAGGAACCCATGCCAGAACATGCATATATGGCAAATGGGTGAGGTTTCCAGTGGCTCATCTCAAAAATGGGTCACCAAGGACAACTACTGTCATGTGTAATGATCCCATCACCAAGAAAAAAAATTATGTATGTTGATTTCTGTTGAAGAACAAAATGAAGCAGTTAGCCAGTCCTTTAAATATAGTATGTGCCGGTCAGGTACTTTTATTCCACGGTATGTTTCTTAAGTGGAAACTAACTCTTAGATGTCCTTCCGGAAGTGGTGTCCATGTGACTCTTCGTGTGTGTGTGTGTGTGTGTGTGTGTGTGATGTGTGTGTGTGTGTAATTTTTATTGCAATTCCTATCTCATCTGACTCAGTATTACTTAATTAATCTTGATTAACTGAGAACTCCAATTAATTGGAATCATTCACTGCAATTAACTTTAGGAAGGGACATCTTCCAGCTTTCTTATTTAGGAAATCTGGCTTTCACAACAAATATATTAACATAAATTTGGTTCAGGGTCAAGGGAAGGAGATGGGAAAGGAATGTGTGTGTGTGTCTCATAAAGAGATTCAGTGTAAAGGAAAGTGAAAGTTGGCGTGAATGCCGTTGAGAGTGTTTATTTCTGCTCATCAGTCTGCGCATTCAGTTTAGACTGTGCTCAGTTGGATTTGATCCATGTATTAAATAGCTGCCTTGAGAGCATCTGAGTCGGTGGGAGAGACACCTCCCAGCTCCCTAGATCTCCTCTTCCCCGCGCCTCCAGGTCTCTGGGAGGGCCGGGCCTGTCCAGGGTGTGCGCTTCCCTGCCCTTCTCAGGGGATGCTGGTGACTGATCCCCAGAGTACACTTGGAGACACGGGGAGTTGAGACTCCCAGAGGAGCAGAACTGCCCTTCTATTTAACTGTCCCACACTTGCCCACCGTACTGCGTGCTTATTGGGAAAGTCGGCCTCGGCAGGTTCATCACAGCGCACTGCGCACGCTGGGTTTTCGTATCAGCATAGCTTCAGCAAGCATCTCGTCCACAGACTGTCTCATGGCCCACAAAATCAGAATACACATTCTTCTCAGCTGCTCACAAGTCATTCTTCAAAATGGACCACATGCTAGGCTATAGAGCACGTTTCATTAAGTATACGCAAAGGAATTGAAGTTATCCTCTCTCTACTGTCAGACCACAGTGCCTTGAAATGGGAGATCAGTAGCCAAAGAAATTCCAAGAACCTCACAAGCACATGGAAATTGAACAACACTGTCCTGAATAGTCAGTGAGTCACGGGAGAAATCAAAAAAGAAATTAGGCAGTTTCTACAATTAAATGATAATACCAGTTCAAGATACAGCAGTCTCTGGGACACAGTGCTATGTGGAACATTCATAGCAGTGAGTGTTCACACTACAAAAACAGCGAGCTCAAACAAACAACCTAAGCTGAACCTCAGACTCATAGAAAAACAAAAGCAAGACAAACCTAAAGCTCATTAAAAGGGCAGAAATTATAAGGGCCAGAGCAAAAATTAATGGAATGCAGACTAAGAGAACAATACAAAGAAATCAGCGAATCAAAGATTTGGTTCTTTGAAAGAATAAACAAATCAACAAATCCTTAGTCTTATCAAAAGAAAGAAGGAAAAGGCTCTGCTCCATACAATTAGGAATTAAACTAGTGAAATCGCTACAGATCCAGTAGAAAACCAGAGGATAATCGACAGCTACTTTGAGCACCTGTGCTCCCGTAAGTTGGAAAACAGAAGAAATGGACAGATTGCTAGACACATGTAAGCTAAGAAAATTGAACAAAGAAGTATAAAAATGTGTTTAGGAGCCATTTACCTTGACGATCCTTCTCTACCAGCTATGGAACTTTGGCTCGAGGAGCCTCACGCAGACTCAGTCTAGGGAAGCTCAGGCCTCCTGTATAAATGGGCACAGATTGGGCACACAGCAGGGCACAGCCTCCTGGAGTGCGCTTTATATCATCCGGCTGACTCAGTGCCAACCAGGATGCAAACGCCATGTAAACAGTCCGTGTGGGGAGCCATGGCGAGAGGTGTCTGTACATGCACAGAAGAGTTTCTGTGTCCCGTCTGTGGTCTGTTGAATCTGCCCGTACAGCATCCACAGACGATGTGCATGAGACGTCACCAAGCACGGTTGTGGAACCTCTGTCTGAGATACTGTGCTTCGGGGCCACGGGCACAGCTTCCCCGGGGCACAGCTTCCGGGGGGGGGGGGGCAGGCCTCCCGTCACAGCGGTTGTGAATCTCAGCCGAAGGCAGCGCGTTTTCCCACCTGGAGGCACACCTGCAGCTCCCGGTGACTATGCCTACCTTCGCCTGGCCCCTGGCTGGGTGCCCTACGCCCACCTTCCCATCTGGCTCTTCCCACCACGGTTTACCTGGTCCCTCCAGGTGCCCACCTGTGCCCCACGTACCCTACTCAAGACGGAGGTGCACCTTCATGTGTGTGTTTCAAGTCACCCAGGGAGCATGGTGATGTCCCTGGCTGTGCCGAGTTCAAGACAAAGCCCGGTTTCCTGGTGGAGCCGAGAGACGCAATCCCCAGAGGCTTTCAGCTCAGCGGGCAGGGAGTGTGTATTGGGCAGATACGCCCGGCACGTCTCTGCTCTCCTGTCTCATTTTAGCTTTCTTCTTCCCCTTGCGAAACGTGGCGCCTTCAGTTTTAAGTCTGCTGTCATCAGCTGCGTCGTATCATTTGATCTGAGGAATTTAATTACTTGTTTAGATCCTCCCTTCTTCTGCGGAGGATTTAGGGTGATTTCATCTAAATTGTGAAGAAAAGTGGCCGTCTGTGCGCTCCCCTGCAGATTTATAATCCCCCCGCTCTGTATGTTTTAAATTAAATGCTCTGTGGCATTATGAGCTTTAAATAAACACTGTTTAAATCATCTTAAAGGATACAGCTATTTTTGTGTCTTTGGAATTTGCGTTTCTTCACGGCCCTTTCTTCCTCCTCGTTAGCAGCAGCCCGGGTCGCACCTGCATCTTCTCACCTGGCCCATCCTCTGCTTTGCTTTTTTCACTCCTGCCTCACCTCCTAGCGAGGAGTACAGCGTGCCGCCCCGCTGCCAGGGTGCCCATCTCCTTGCCCGAGAGCCCTTGCCTCTCGGGACTAACAGTGGTGCTCATGAGCGGGCGATCTTCCCCGGGCGCTGCTCCTGCTCCAGACGGGAGCGGAGTCCTTCCAAGTTCTGCGGAGGAGCAGAGTGCGGGGTGGGCCCGGGAAACTTCCCTTTCCCGGGGTTACACTCCGTACCTCCCTGCCTTCGTACTGCAGCTTCTTACACAAACCACCCCAGGAGGCCCCTTCTGCACATCCTGCTCGCTGTCTTTCGTACCCCATAAAAGGTCATTGATTTCTCCAACCTGCCGATCATGCCCTCGCGGTTTCAAGGATCCAGGAGGGTGGGGCGTGTGAGATTTACTTTGTAGCATAGACAGCGCTGTGGTAAAGGACATCCTGTGCTAGAAAAGCCAGGGGAACACAGTGTAGCTAAAGATGAAATGGCACCTGACGGCGTGGCTGCGGGCACTTCTGCCATAAAAAGCACAGAGAAGGAGCGCGAGGTCTTTCTGCTGCTCGGACTGTACAAGCACACGGCGGCTGGGTGCGCAGGGAGTCCTGGGGCCGGGGCAGAGCCTGCACGGGGCACTGTTCTCTGAGCACGCAGCCAGCGCGTCCTGACCCACCAGACGTGCAGGGGGTGGGCAAGGTAGGACTCGTGCAGAACTGCCTGTGTCCGCGGGGTTCCTTAGAGAAGGGAAGACAGACAGACAGGTGAGTACGACCAGGTAATCACAGGCTGCTGCATCTTCTCTCTTCCAGGCAGAGGACGAGTTGCAGGGGTAGTGGAGTGTGTGGGACCAGAAAGGGAGCAGCAGGGAGTGCCCAGCGCCGGCATTCAGGGAGGGTAGCGCAGATATCTCAGGGCTCAGACCTGCTGAGACCACGCCTCCCTCACTGCCACGTCACGCTCAGACAGCTTGGACTTGGGTCTTTCTAGGTAAGCACCAGTGCCTGTGTGCTTGTGGTGCCCATGGACGGACTCTGGGTTCATGTCTGTGCATAAGGACACGTGGCTATCAGGCATACACGCATAGGCACATATAGGTTCACATATGCACATCTCTGTGTGCACACAGCACAGTCTGCCTTTGTACCGTGGCACCTACAGATACTGACTTTGAGCCAATAGGATCATGGATATGACCGGATAGGATATTGATAAACGGCGTCGCGTGGGTCATTGACCAGCACTGCTCGGCCACACAGACCGTGGGCCTCGCGTGAGCTTTCGTGCCCTACACGGTGTGTTATTTGTGCCGTTCTGACCCAGAGTGACGGTCCGCAGGGTCCGCACTCTGAAATTCTCTGCACCTTCTCACCTTATTTTTATTGTCTCTGCAGATACCGAGCGGCTGTATTCAGAGGTGTTCCAAGAGATTTGCGGTCGCTACGGGAAGAGATACAGCTGGGATGTGAAGTCCCTGGTGATGGGTAAGACGGCCCTAGAGGCTGCCCAGATCATCATAGACGTCCTGCAGCTCCCGATGTCGGAGGAGGCGCTGGTGGAGGAGAGCCAGAGGAAGCTGCAGGAGCTGTTCCCCACCGCCATGCTCATGCCAGGTATTTCCTGTGCTGCCTCCCCCTCCTTCCGCTGCCTCCCCTCCCCCCTCCTCCTCCCCAACTTTCCCGCTATCCCATCCCATGTCTGCACATTAACCACCTTGTAAATCACTGGAAGTCTGGAGTGCTCAGTTTATCTTGTCATGTCTTGCTGAGTGTCAGTGCTGCACCCAGGAGATTTCCACGGACACTTACGGGGCATGATTCGGTCATCTTGGAAGGACTGTGTGAAAGGGTACGCACCCGTTTCACTAGGAGCTGGGACACGGGAACAACGGGTTTTATGCAGCCTAGTTTTCTGTTTCCCTGGTACATAGGCTCCGATCCAGCCCTGGGCAGGCAGGCAGGCAGGCAGGCAGGCACTGTACTGCTAAGCCACACCCAGCCCTTTGTTAACCTTCGGTAAAGATGATATTGGTGCCAGTATTGCTGCCACGTTCACTCTAGTGAGTGGCTGCACCTCTTTCTTTTAAAAATCAGATACAGGATTAAAATTTCAGCAGTCATTCAAGCTTCAATACGTTGATAAGCAGCCAAGTCTCCCCATAGGAGTTTAATTGTTAATAAAAAAGATAAAGTCCTAATTTATTTTTAAGTTCTTTAACGTTATGTAGGTCACGTGCTTGTTTATGTGTTTATCCTGTCTGCCTGCCTGCCTGCCCTTCCGCCCATCCGCCTGCCCATTATTGGATCTGTCCACCTGTGCCGCCCACCGAATGCCAGGCCTCGTCCCTGGTGGCCAATGGTTGTACCGCTGGGCTCTACGCGTGTAGCCCCAGCCCTGGCCTGTTTCTGTCTATGGCTCTGTCCAGTGTTCTCCGGAGGAAGTGACTATCTTCTTAACTGTGCTTCCACCGGAAGGTGTATCTCCTGCTAAAGGTGAGAAGGACAAGGATGTCTTTCCTACCTCTCAGGGCGTGCCATGTTCAGAAACAGACTGGTGAGGAGTCCCTAGGATGACAGCACGAATCCTGCGCTGTGTGTGTAGGATTCCCTGCACCCGGGGAGGGAGGGCACTGTTTCCCAGCAGTGATTTGGGATTTAAACTTGTATTAATATTTTGCGCACACTTCTGAGATGTACCTTATTGTTTATAGTCATAATAGGTATCCTTTTAGATGTTGCCAGGAATTCCAGGCAACTCCTGGGAATTAGAAAATATTCCTGCAGGACCCTTGCTAGTGGCAATGCCTGTGCCACATGAGCTGACCTCAGATTACATACACACACATGTACACACACACACACATACAAAGCCTATGTGATTATTCTGTGCCACAAGTGGGGCAGAGAAAGTTATGGCACCATGGTACACAGTACACATAGCCCATGTGTACGTAAGTATTATGGTGAGTCTTGACAGAGCACATTATGCACTGGGTATATATATTTTTTTTTTCTTGGTACCAGCAATTGAGCTCAGGCCCTTGCACGTCCAAGGTTGGCATGGTACCACTCGAGCTAAATCCCCAGCCACGGGTATATTCTTCATTGTGGCTTCGTAAAGTAAGAATAAAGGGTGTAGCATCAAATGTAACATCTGATCCTGCTTTCTCTGTGCAAGAGTTTGTCAGCGTTGACGTGATTCCCATGATTATAGAGCAGATGTGCAGAGTGTTTTCATGCTAAACACTGAAAGAAGACCCTGTGGACAAGACCTCCTCCCAGCCTCCCTCAGCTTCTGCAGTGTTTTACGCTGTATCCCGCACATGAGTTCTAGTTTCTCCATTTGCTCATCGGTACCTGCTGGTCTCCCATTCAGGACCCTCCTGACTCTGCCTCCAGAGTGCTGGGCGTGCGCCACCACACCTAGGTCTTCATGGTCCCCATAGCAGCTGTCCGGAGGGGAGCTAGGTGAAGTCTCATTTGTGTTTTTCTTAAGGAAACATTAGACATGTTTCTGTGCACTTATTGGCCATAGCTGTATCTTCTTTGGTGAAATGCCCATTCAGGTTCTCGGCCCACTTTTTAATTTAGTTAGTTTGCCATTGGATGATAAGATCTCTTTATATTTTCTGGAAACATCCCTAATCAGACATTACGATAGAGAAACACCGTCACCTACTGAATAGGTTGCCTTTTTTCAGTCCCTTGATCTTTTGATGTGCAGAAACTTTTCGAGGTAACCGGGGAAGTGGTCTGGGGCTTTTTGTCAGACATCATCTGGTGGTTTATGGCAGGCTTACTCCTGGGCTGTCTCTTCTGGTACCTTGATCTTTATGCAGAACCACACTGTGGGGCTTACTGCTTGTGTTTCATAATGCTTTGAAATCTGAAAATGTGAGACCTTCAGACGGGTTCATCTTTGTCAGGGCGGTGGTCACTATTCTGGATCATCAAGAGTCCATACAGATTTTAAGATGGAATCATCTCTTCTTGAGCAAAATTCCCTGGGGATGTTAATTTTCTTCCAGCTTTTCTAAACGGCTTTATTAGACTAATAGTTTGGAGTGTGTATTTATGCACCTGATCTTCCACATATAAAGTCATCTCATCTGTGAACAAATTTTAAATCCTTCCAGTTTCTTTCTTTTATCTGATTTCATTGGTGAGGATATCTGATACTGGATTGAAGCATCTTCCCTTATTGCTAATCTTAGAGCAAAAGCTTTCAGTCTGTCTCCGTTGTGTAGGACGCTAGGGGTGAACTTTGTATCTATGGCCTTCACAGTGCTGTCCTAGTTTCCCTCTCTTGCTGGTTGTTAAGCATTTTGTCATTTTCTCTCACGTTTTATATCTACAGAGATGGCCATGTGGCTTATCCCCTTTGTTCTGTTAGTGCAGTTTCCTGTGTTAAATCCTCATGGTATCGAGTCCTTTTCATTGCTCAACTCTGCAGGCTTTTTATCTACATTTTCCCATTAGTTTCACCACGGATGTGGGTCTAGGGTCTTCTCATTTTAAATATGGGGTAGGATTCTCCAGTGAGGCTCCCCAGACCTTGGCCTTTCTCCGTGGAAGCCCTGTGTCCATTCCGACCGCCACGGACATCACCATCATCTCCATCTGTACAGCCACCACCGTCACCATCATTTCCGCTGTCAGCATCACTGGCATGAAATCCTAGTACATAAAGCTTTGTTTGGATTTTCTACTTCATTGTGGTTCATCCTGTAGGAAATTGATCCGTTTTGAGCACATGTATGTAATTGGCATTCTGCCCACGAGAGTGCACATACGGCACTCTCGTTCATTCTGTTTCTCTGGCATTGGTTATAATTTCTGCTCTTTTATTTCTGATTGCTTTTTTTCCTTGTAGCGTGATGACCGTGTGACCTAGAGTCCTTTCAGCATGCAGAGCACCCATGGCATCCTGGCCGTGCGGCTGTCTGTGTTTTCCAAATTCACTCCAACCTAGCTGGTTCTCTTTCCACAGTTCTTGCCCTGTGTCCTGAGCTAGTCGCAAAGTCTGTGCAGCCGAGGTGGTGGTACCTAGCTGGTCCGGTAAACTCAGGCAGGATACTCGTGCATCCGTTTTACGGACTCTGCTTCTGATGCAGTGACCTCCTTTCAAGGGCCCAGTCGTACAGAATCCTAGAACAGAGCGTGAGGCACTCGCGGCCCGCGGCCAGCCTTGCAGGGACAGCCAGGTCCTACGCAGCGCCCTTGCGTGGCTCTCTGGGCTACCTCTGCTGCTTTGCAACCTCTTCCAAGTTAAAATGTTAGAAGAATCGTTTCATTATGCTTTTTTCTTTTTTTAACTTACAGATTGTGTCTCTGAGCAGGAGGTTTCTATGTGAATGTCTACTTAGCTTTTACTAGCTTGCCACCTGCGAGTCAGTACTTATCAACGATAACAAGTCTGCCTTTGAAAGTCGGATGAGATGGTATCTGACACGCCACATAATTAGCTGTGTGTTTCACTGGGAGTGTGAGCCGGACACGCAGAGGGCCTGAAGAGCATGTGGAAAAACCCAGATAAGAGTCACACTGGGACGCGGGGTCACCAGGGACAGGGCCTTTGCACAGAGGTGTTGGGATAGGGCCGAGTGACTGGAAAGGAGCTTTTCCCCAGCACGGGAGCCAGACGGAAGGAGAACGCTGGCTCCGCTGTGCTGAGCAGAGAGAAAGGCCGTCCAGACCTTCCGACTCAGAAACGTCTCTTTCCCTAAGGTTTCTGTTTTATGATATGCCAGTTACGCACTGAGAACATAATGAAGTCGCTCAGGCTTTCTGTCCTAAAGGCACTTGCGTTGGGATCTAGTTTCCATCCGTCCTGTATGCCTGTCATCCCCATGGTCAGAGTGCGACCTGAACCCCACCCAGACGCCAGCCGTGTTGGTGTCGTGTCCTGTGCCCGGGGCTACACTCGGAGAACATTGTCACTGACCTCGCCCTGGGCCCCGTGGTCAGGCTACGCCCTTCTTCGGTTCCCTTCTTAAACCATGAGTGACAGTATAATCCATGGATTCATTTTTTCATTTTTTTCTCGGAGTGTCTTCTGATAAGGTATTTTAGGTTGGCCCTTGCTTAGCAGAAGGCAGTGGCCACCCTCCCCTGGAGGACGTGTGTCATGAATTCCACCTCTTTCCTTTCCTTATACTTCAAAAGCCAGTTGTGGCCCCTGGCAGAGGCCCGCCCGTCCAGTTGGAGGGTATTTCCGCAGGCCCCTCGGTGGGCGACGCGGGGGTGTGTCTGTCCAGCCAGGAGAATCACCCAGGAGTACCCCAGTGACCTGTCCTTGGGGGCTCATCTGGTCCCATGACGATGCGGCACCGTGTGGGCCTGGGCCAATCACAGGGCGGAACCCGTGATGACGCTGTGGGGGGCGTGTCTTTGGGGATTAGAATGCCGTGGGGAAGGGTGTAGTGGACCCTCACCAGGGAAACAGCCCCATCGTGATGCGGAGGTGGGTCTCAGCCTGACTGTGCCACAGGGGCGGGCCCCCCTCAGGGCGCTGTCTCTGGGATGGCTCTTTGCCCGACTGCCCCACGAGGGAGGTCTTCCCTGGAGGGTCCGGCCCCAGGCAGACAGGCCAGGTCCGAGGAGCAGGAGAATGGCAGCCGCCACTCGAGCCAGCCGTTCCCCGACTTCCCTACGCGCTCAGCTCACGGCACCCAGAGGAAGGACAAGGTCCCAGCAGACAGTCCTGCTCGAGTCCCTCGTGACGCTGTACGGCGCTGCGCCCTTGCATAGCCGTTCGTAAAAGCGACACGGTTGGGGACCAGGGCGGACTGTCCCGCCTCGAATCGGAGGACGCGACGCAGGCCCCCTGGGCGGGGGGCTGTGCTGGAGACGCAGGTGTGAGCTCTCTGCGCTGTCCACCGACGATGGCCTCCCTCCGTGCTCCTCCTCACCGGTCCCTCCCGGGAGGAGAAAGAGAAATAGAATCAAGGGTCAGCACCCAGGGCCGCAGCCCGAGGGCGGCCGGCGCGGCCTGTCAGCACTCCGCCGCGCAGGGACGCCGTCCTGAAGCCACGGCGTCCCCTTGCCCTCCCCCCGCAGAGCAGGGCGGTCACCAGAGAACAGGTGCCAGAGCCGCGGAAGCAGAGTTCTGCAGCGCACGGGGCCCCTGGGAAGCT
>PVIC010049448.1:0-13150 GCA_004025085.1 Thryonomys swinderianus | reverse complement strand
GCTTGCGAGGCAGGCGCCGGAACCACTGAGCTAACCCTTCTAGTATTAATCTTTATAATTCAACACTTCATGTTTTGTAACAGACATATTTAATGCACTCGTGTGAAATAAAAGTTTTCTGAATTTTGGGGCCTGCAAGTTTTTGTCATTTTTGTGTGGACCATCATTTTTGCTGCCACTCCTGTCTTGTAAGTCTTCGGTTAGCCCTTGAGTTAATGGAAACTTTGTGAAGCTGGGCCTGGAAGAGGCCATGACATGGGTGAGAAACTCATGGGTCAGACCACTGACAGCTGTGTCTCCAGTGCACGACCCACAGGCTACGTGGACAAGAAGTGTTCTTTAAGGAGGCTCACCTGCATGACCCAACACAATAGGGCTGAGGGTTCTACCGGAAATGGAGTCCCAAGAAAATCAGGCCAGAATCCAGGTTTGGAGAGTTATGACAATGTTCTAGAAGAAACTGACTCTACTTGAATATACATAGATTGTTGTACATGAAATGATATGATCAAAAATTGCATGTTTTAGAGCAAAAATAAAGTCAGTCTTATGTAGGTGGAAATATGGTAATAATATGGACTATGTAAGATCTGGTGGTAGTAGGTGAGAGTTTGATTTTGAAATGTCGGTGAGGACACAGGGATGATGACCTCAGGAATTTCTAGGCTCACTGTGTGAGGATTCTCTAGATGTGTAGATTTGGGAATCAGCAGGGAGGGCCTGTCCGAAGCCATCAGAATGAATCCCGTTTAGAGAGTGCAGGAGAGGAGCTGCTTATGGGGGTAATAGCAGAAACCCTGGAACTGGTCATGAAAGATCGCAGTGATCTCGGGGGAGCTAATGGGTACAGAGTGAGCCGAACCGAGTGCAAGAGAAGCCTGAGGTGAAGAACAGGGTGGTAGGGTGGCGGGTCGGGAGCGTGGAGGCACAGTGAGTATTTCTACAGAGCTGACAACCAAGTTTATAGGCAGGAAGAAAGCAAATAGGAAGAGATAATATTTTTTAAAGTATTGCCTTTTGCTTTTCACTCAAAATTGTCTACAGCCTGGATGGTCACTGGGCCCCACTCAGACTATCTGGTCTGATTTTCGTCTGATCTCGTCTATTGAACTAAAACTTAAGTCGTTCTCTCTGCAAACCTCTTGTTGCCTGCTCATTGTTGAGTCAGCTACGCCTGATGACAGCCTTCCAGTTTACATTGCTTTTCTTGATATACATCTTCCTGACTCATTTAAAAATGTAGACTCGCTCAGAATACGTATCAGAAGTGCATAATACTCTGTTAGCATGACCTAGCATTTAAAATAAAAAAAAATGCCTGATGGAGCTGTGTAAATGTTCCCAGCACGCACATGCCTGAGTGAAGGTCCCAGAGCAAGCGGGTATTTGATTACTCAGAATACTGCAGTCTGTGGTGTGTGTGTTCCTGTCACCAGGCAGTGCTGTCAGATTCTTCGAGAGGGTGTGTGTGTGCGTGCGTGTGTGTGTGTGTGTTTGTGTGTTTTTCAGTGGAAATGTTGCAGTACATCGTCTGTCACTGTCTTCGCACTCCGGGGTGGGCCGAGGCAGGGAGGGTGTGACGCTGGTGTTTGTGTGAACCCGAGCTGGTGATGCTGAGCTCGGTTCATCCGGCTTTCTCCTCCCTTTCCCTCCCCACTCCTTCCTCTAGCGCCACAGCAACCTCCTCAGAGTCTCGGGAGCTGCGCCCGGCGGGCACGGAGCCTGCCACCGCCAACCAAGCGAGCGCAGGGCCGCGCCTCGCCGCCGGCCGCGGACCACCATGGCCAAGAGCCGCAGGGACCGGAACAGCTGGGGTGAGTTCTGCTCCCGGCCGCGCCGTGCTCGGCTCTCGGCTCCCGAGGCCCGAGGAGGCCAGGGCGGCTCGGTGCAGCGTCCGCGGCTGGGAGGGGTCGGGGCGGAGAACCCGGGCCGATCGCGCGGGGTCCTGCGGGGCCGGGCTGCGGGCTGCTGCGGACCGGGCCTCCCTCGCTCTCGCCGCGCCGCCGCCTCCGCCCAGCATTTGGACAGCACCCTCCCGGCGCCACGCTCCTAGGTCCGCCTGGCCTCGGGGACCCGCCGGAAGGACGCGCACCGCGGGCCGCTGCGCTCTCCAGCGCCGGAGCCCCGGCCCTCCCCGGCCCCGGAACAATGAGGCGGGCGCAGCACCCGGAGAGGGGCGCCCTCCCTGGAATCCCCGAGCGCTGCGGCACTCTCTTTTAATTTGGGGTTCGAAGGAGGGGGTTTTGGAGCAAAGAAAGCAAAGTTGTGGTTTCCGGGCTCCTGGCCCACCCGAACGTGCTACCTCATTCAGACGAGTCTCCCCGGGCGGCTTTGTTCTTTTATTTTACCTTTCGGAGCTGCCGGGCTCATGATTCAGCACCAGGCCGAGGGGAGGGGGGGAGGCCCAGTGGGTTCAGAGTGGGTGGGTGGGCGGTGCCCACGCGGGCGGAGCAGAGCCAGCCGCCCGCTCCGCTGCTGCAGACCTGGTGCTGGAGCGTGAGCGTGGGCAGGTGGGGCGTCCTTTGCGTTCTGGGCTCCCCATTTTTTGCAGTCTCAATGCTTACTTACCAGCAATCTAGGAACCAAAAGGCCTTTTATTATTTATCTCAACCAGGGCGGGTCTCAGGCTACTGGTGGACAGAACTATTTTGTTAGCATTGGATTGTTATTTTGAAAGTTCACGCCCTCTAGTTCAGAGCTGTTCAATGATTCCCTTTAACTGTCACCAACAGACACAGATATTTGCTGGCTGTTTCCGTTTACTTTTATCGAAAGATCATCTTCCTCCTTGCTTTTGATTGTTCAGAGAGCCACAGATTAAACTGACCCGCCACATAGCAATATGTTTGAGAGATTATCTGAATTGTGTGGAAGATGTGCAGGGAGCATTAGTCGCCTAATGTTTAAGAAAATAGTTCTGTTTTCTGAAATCATCAAACCCCAGTTTTAGTAGATGTGACTGTTGCAGTAAACTGTTTTCTTTGCTTCTTTTCAGTGTCCCCTTTCCCACCCTTTCCTTTGGTCTGTGGAGTAGGAGTTTCTTGAACATTTGGAGTTGAGATATATCTGTTCAAGTCAGTTTTAGTCTTAATCTCTGTGGGTTGCCCACCCCAATCTGTTAAGAGACAGGCATGTGAAATTTTATTCAGAGGATTACATTTTTTTCTCCTTTGTCATGGTTTGGATCATTATTCAGTATTTGGTTACAAATTTCTTAGTAACGGATACACCCACTCATACCTCAGGACTATGGTTCTCAAATGGGATAGTGTAAAAATCACACTGGGAATTTATTGGATGTGCAGATTTCTGCATCTTCCAGTGTTCCTATGGTGTGTTTTGTTTTGTTTTGTTTTATTGGTACCAGGGATTGAACTTGGACCTTGTGCTTCCAAGGTAGGTGTGATACCACTTGAGCTAAATCCCCAGCCCTTACCGTGGTTTTGATCAATAGATCTGAAATGGGGCCTAGAAAGCGTCCTTGTAATTAGTAGTGTAGGTGGTTGAGCAGCAGGTGGCCTTTGGAATTTAGTTTGAGAACAGGATTGGAGCTCATTTATGTGTGATAGCAACGTATCCTAGCTGGTTTTACTCAGAGGTCATCAGGACAGTTTCAGCTCAAGCAATGAATCAGGAAAAGAAATGTCAGCATCATTATATACTCGCTGGAAATTTTCAGTGGAAAGTAACAGGAATTGTGGTATCTTAACTTGATGTTCTATGGAAATTATTTACAATGTAGATTTTTGTCTACTTTGAAGTATATATGCCACAAAGTATTAAAATCTAATATATAAACAGGAATAAAGGTTTTGGCAAATGTGTTATCCATGTCTTTTTCATTGTTTCACCTGCAACTAGCACAATGCCTAACACATAGTAGGTGTTAATGGCAGCAACAGCTGACATCACTGAGCTGATAGCATGTAGGGTAAATACTAAGTCTTCATTTTACATATTAAAAGGTAAAACTAGTAAGTGATAGAGCCATGATTCCATCTGGCAGTTCGATTTTTTTATTTTTATCTTCACTATTATTCTATACTGCCTCTTTAATGAATGCACAATAGCTTCTGCATTGTATAAAACTATAGTTTTCAAGGCATATTAACCTGTATTATTGTATGTGGTCTTTAGCCTCTTAAGAAATTGTATGAATAGGATACGTTATTCCTTGTTTTGCAGATAAAAACAACCAAATCCCAAGTAAGTTATATGACTTGGTGGAAGTCATTTGGTAAGTTAAAGTACTGATGTTTGAAACTAGGGAGACTTTTTTGTTCGTTTTGTTTTGTTTTGCTTTTCTATAACATGATATTGTAGAATGTTTTTGTAGAAGAATGGGCTTTTTAAAAAGATGGGAGGATAATAGAGAAAATAAGCCTTTAAGGAAACCAGAGGTCACCGTTGAAAAAACAGTCTGGTGATAGCTTTAAAAAAAACAGTGAAGTGACCTTTATGAGATAGAAGAAACAAAGATAGGTAGAGAGTAGACAAGGAAACTCAATATTTTGTATCCCTTTTTACCTTAAAACTCTAGATCAGATCCCTGCTCCACTCTGCACATAGGGATGTTAATCATGTAGGAAAACTTGGCAAAACAAAATTGTTTTTTTTTTTTTTTTTTTTTTTTAGCCCTAAATGTACCTAGTCTATCCTAGTCATCCTTATTTAAGCCCAGGGATGCCAAGAGAAACTGATGAAATCTTCCAGGTTTGTAGGGATACTCATTGCACTTTTATAATATCCAGTTCCCAAACCCCCTGGAGTGATACCTACAAATCTTCAAACCTACAAACCCCTTCAGATCCCAGGAAAAGCAGATATTTGCAAAGTCTATGTAAAAGAACCCAAGGTCAAGGCCAGAGATGTAGCTCAGTGGTGCTGTGCCTGCCTCGCGAGCCCAAAAGTCCTGAGTTTGATCCCTGGTACCAAATGAATGAATGAATGAACAAACAAACAAACAAATAAATATTAACTCAAATGAGGACCCTGTAGAACTGAGGAACTAGCACTGTTTTTACTGAAGAGCCAGAGAACTGTTCGGTCTTACCAGGAGCCTGGAAAATAGAAAGGAGAAAGCATTTTTGCTGTCCACCAGAGTTGGGAGGTGGTACTTGAGGATCACACTCAGACACCCCTGAAAAGCAGGTATGTGAACAGAACTGAGAATCCGACACCTGGAGCCAAACTGATGGTTAAGAAGTATGAGGTTGGGGGCCGGAGGGTTGGCTCAGTGGCTCCGGCGCCTGCCTCGCAAGCGCCAGGTCCTGAGTTCAGTCCCAGTAACCACATACAATGTGGAGACTCACGCCCACCAGCAATCAATACCACATACCACAGTGCCGGGCATGGTGGCTCACACCTGTCATCCCAGCACTTGGGAGGCAGAGGCAGGAGGATTGCTGAGTTCCAGGCTTGCATGGGCTACATAGTGAGCTCAGAGCCAGCCTGAACTACAAAGCGAGACCCTGCCTCAAAAAAAAAAAAAAAAAAGTATGAGGTTGGGCGTGGGGCTACGTAACTATAATTTCATCACTTGGGAGGGTGCCTGAGACAGCCGGGGTAGCCTAGCAAGTTAGGCTGAGACCCTGTCTCAAAATAAAGGGCTGAGGATATCACTCAGTGCAAAAGTTCTTGGTTCAATCTCAAATACTGAAAGAAAAAAAGTATATTTAAACACTTGCAAGTAAACTCTTAAAAGATAGGCACTGTGATGCTTATTTTAATTTGTAAGGAATCTGAGATTTAGAGAATGTAAAGGGCTTTTCAGAGGTACCATTTGTAAATTAGTGTTTCATTTCAGGATTGGTTGCTTCCACAGTGTATGGGATGAGGACACAAAATAGCAATGCCAAAAGGTGTCGCAAGGAGCCAATCTAGGATCAAGCTGATATAAGAAATCAATGGTCTATAACCTTGATCACCTTGGGCAAGGAAAGTAGACAAAGAATGTGCTAGTGTGGGAAATAAAGGGGACAGATGAGTATCAGAAACAGTAGCCCAAAAAGCAGTCTTTCAGTACTGGGTTGGGACTTATGTATCACCACAAAACAAAGCAGAAGCACACGCTTTTCTATTTCTGTTAAAGTTGCTCAGAATTTGGGTTTTCTACAATCTGACAGAAGCTTACAATGCAATATTGGCTTAGACATGTCATGTCTGCACGGAAGTGTCAGTTTTTTCTACTTTAGGAAAACAAAAACCAAACAGCAAGAAAATAAAACCAAAAATAATCCTACCGTGGCATCACAGTGAGTATAGGGCATATCCACTTGTGAAAAGGTATTTTGGAAAATTAAAGTTTAGGTTTCTGGTTTGGTTTTGAGAAAAGATTCAAAATAAGCTGGAGAACTATATACTGTAGTTACCTCTTGATCTTTTCTAGTTAGCTGTATTCCATTTTTCTTAAAATGAGAATATTCCTTTATCTCATTTTTCTAAATATGATATCCTCTGCATGGATGGTGGCACACACCTTATAATCCCAGCACACAGGAGGAGGAAGCAGGAGGATTGCCCTAAATTCAAAGTCAGCCTGGGCTACATCGTGAGTTCAAGGCAAGCGTGGACTTCATAGATCTTGCCTCAAAAACTGAAAAAACAAAACAATCCTCCAAGATAAAATTTCTACATATACTGTATGATATAATTATATGTATGACATTATTGTACATTTCTTCCTCCCATGTTTTTTCATTTAATTTGTTTTCTCTGAAATTTTTTTCAAATCTTTTTTATATATTGTATGTGTGTGTATATCTCTTGATGATTCCAGGTAATATCTGTCCTCCATTCTGAAACTCTGCAGCATAATTATCTTTAGATCCAGATTAGACAGGAGGCTAGAACATGCAATCACTGGGGAAATGGCCCACTGCAGGATTCTTCCACTCATATAAAAGTTTAAATGACTTTCCTTATTAACTGTAAATTTCTTACTATATGTTCTTTATGTACAGAAGAACATGCACATATACATGTTCACTTTGAAAGAAAAATGAATAATAATGATGCCTATGTCCCTTATGCCCCAGCTGAAGAAATAGATTTTTATCAGTATTTTGGTATTGCTTATGTCTTCTTAATGGTAACCTGATGTTCTTATTCCCCTTGTCTTTTTATTATTTTACTATATATATATATAACACCCCTAAATAATGTTTAGTTTAAGAACTTAATATAAATAGAATCTAGAGAATACATTGTTCCAAAAATATATTTTGTTCCCTCTACATCCTTACCCATAGTTGGTGTTGTAATAAATGTGAACTTGAGGTTATTGTGGTTTCTATGACAGATTATCAGTGAGGGGGGATATTCACAAATGACTGGTCATTCATATTACCTCCTCTATGCCTGTTTGATATATGCCTATTTTAAATTTTTAATTAGGTTGTCTTTTCTTCTTATTTTCTATAAACTTGTAAGTGCTTTGTTGATTGTCATATAGATCTCCTTACATATTTGTGACATGACTTCGCTCTCTTTGTGGTATATTTTAATAATCAGGCATTTTATATTTAAATATAGTTTGTTTAATCAATATTTTCTCTGTTGGTTTTGACATTTTTATATTTTAAAAAATCTACCCTTGGGCCAGAGATTTAGCTCTGTGGTTTCAGCACCTGCCTAGCAAGTGCAGGGTCCCTGGTTTGATCCCTGGTAACCACATACAACAATGCTGGGTGTGGTGACTCACGCCCACCAGCAATCAGTAGCACATACCACAGTGCCAGGCGTGGTGGCTCAGGCATGTAAACCCAGTACTCAGGAGGAAAAGGCAGAAGCAGAAGGATTGCTGAGTTCCAGGCTTACCTGGGCTATAGAGTGAGCTCAGGGTCAGCCTGTACAAAACAAAACCCTTCTTAAAAAAAAAAAAAAAAGGAAGATAGAAAGAAATCTACCCTTAACTCAAGTCTGTAAAATATTTTCTTTTCTGGTTTTAAATTTTTACACTTCATTTTTTTGTTGTTGTGGTAAAAATACACATAAGCTTTACCACCTGAATTATTTTTAAATGTATTGTTCAGTAATACAAGTATATTTATTATTATTGCATCCACCAATATTGTCCATCTTCAGAATTCATCTTGCAAACTGAAATTATGTACCCATTAAAAACTCTTCTTCATTCCTAACCCCAGCTCTAAGAAATTATCATTCTATTTTCTTCCTCTATGATTTTGACTATTATAGTTAATTTCACATGAATAGAATGGTACAGTATTTGTGTTTTTGTGACTGGCTTATTCATTTGGTACATGTCCTCAAGATTTATCCGTGTTGTAGCTATACCAGAATTTCCTCCCTTTTTAAGACAGAATAACCTCACGTTGTACGTAGACATCACATTTTGCTTATCCATTCACCTGTTGACAGACGTTAGGTAGTTTCTACATCTTACCTGTTGTGAGTACTAGTTCTGTGAACATTGGTGCCCAAGTAGCTATTTGATAAAGTTGTTGTAGGTTAGATATAGAATATTTTCCCCAAATCTCAGAGATTTAAATGTGAAACGTCAGAAAGGTTATTGAATTATGGGGTACTTTATTCATCAGCTTTAATTTATCCATTGTACTTAATTTAATTTTTTTTTTTTGAGACAGGGTCTCACTTTGTAGTTCAGGCTAGCTCTGAGCTCACTATGTAGCCCAGGCAAGCCTCGAACTCAGCAATCCTCCTGTCTCTGCCTCCTGAGTGCTGGGATTACAGGCGTGAGCCACCACGCCCAGCTAATTTAATTTTTTTTGTCCCACACTTTTTTTTTTTTTTTGCTTTTTGGAGACAGGGTCTCGCTTTGTAGTTCAGGCTGGCCCTGAGCTCACTATGGTGCCCAGGCAAGCCACCGCGAACTCAGCAATCCTCCTGTCTCTGCCTCCTGAGTGCTGGGATTACAGGCGTGTCCCACACTTTTGAGGTACAGTGTTGTCAGATACAGGATTTTTGGTTGACACTGTTTTTTTTTCTTTTAGCACTTTGAATATAGGAGCCCACTAACTTCTGGCCTCCAAAGTTGCTAAAGAGAGCTTTTCTCATAACCTTATTGACAATCCTTTGTATGTAGTAAGTCATTTATCTCTTGCTATTTCCAGTTTTATTTTTGACTTTGGTCTTTAGTTGTTTGATTATAATGGTTTACTCTTTAGTGTTGTCACCCTACTTGGGATTTCTACATTACGTTAGCTAGGTCTCTTGATGGTGTTCCATAAGTCCCTATCTTTAAGTTTGCTGATTTTTTTTCTTTTTCCTACTCAAATCCATTTTTTTTTTTTTTTTTGCTTTTTTGGAGACAGGGTCTTGCTTTGTAGTTCAGGCTGGCCCTGAGCTCACTATGGTGCCCAGGCAAGCCACTGCGAACTCAGCAATCCTCCCGTCTCTGCCTCCCGAGTACTGGGATTACAGGCGTGAGCCACCACGCCCAGCATTATATGTGGTAACCGGGGATCGAACTCAGGTCCTTACGCTTGCGAGGCAGGCGCCGGAACCACTGAGCTAACCCTCCGGCCCCTCAAATCCATTTTTTAATGCCTCTAGTGAATTTTTTTTCAGTTATTTTTCAGCTTTAGAATATTTGGTTTCTTTTGAAATTTTCTCTACTGAAATTTCCACTTCCTACATCATTTTCTTGGCTTTCTAATATCTTCTGGGGGTTCTTTGAATACTGTAAAACAGTTGCTTTCAAGTCATTGTCCAATAGGTCTGACATTTTGTCTTTCTTTAGGACCATTTGTTTTATTTTCTTTTTCCTTTTAAATTAACCATTCTCTCTTGTTTCTTT
The DNA here is from genome assembly GCA_004025085.1 of Thryonomys swinderianus. Classification (NCBI taxonomy): domain Eukaryota; kingdom Metazoa; phylum Chordata; class Mammalia; order Rodentia; family Thryonomyidae; genus Thryonomys; species Thryonomys swinderianus. The sequence goes on along the minus strand of PVIC010049448.1, from coordinate 3,369 downwards.
AAATTCCTTGAGATTTGGTGAAACTGGAGATTTGAATCTAAAACTGTGGTGACTCTGGAAGTCAGATTCTCCTCATTCCCTGAAATGCTGTTTTCTGTATTTGTTGTAATTATTGTAGACTGTCTCCGTGTCAAGAATCAGCCTGAGATAGGAATTTAATGCTGTCTTGGTCTTTTCTGAGCCTGTCTTTTCCTGGGAATATGGAGTGGTTGATTTCCCCTGTATATTTAGTTGCTTTTTAAATAACCTAATCTTTAGTATCTGGTTTCCAAAAGGGAGAAAACAAGGAAAATGAAAGAGATAGGGTGTTTTAAATTTCCTAGAAGTCCTCTGAATCGAAGTGATAGGGGAGAGTGGAGAGTAGTGTCTGTGTCCCAGCCCTATGATCAGAAATAGCAACCAGCTGTGAGATTGTGGATCCCCAAATTTCAGAGAATAGAGTCTGTACTGGTTCCCCTAGCCAATGTGCGGCTGTTTGGGGAACATGTGTGTGGCTCCCTGCCAGGGGGGGGGGGGGATGGGCAGCTGCTACTACGAGCTGAACTTGACTACAGTTTACTACCCAAACATCTCTGCGAGCTGCAGGTCTTAGACACAGATGGCTTCCCAGTACTCTCCTCAGCCTTTTTCCTGTTTTCCCCATCAAATTAAAACTCTTTGTTTTAGACAATAGTTTTTTTCAAGTCATCATTGGATACTAAATTGTTGAATTTTAACATTTTCTGCATTTGTTGACCACATTGGTTTCTTTAACATGTTAATGTTTGATTACATTAAGAAATCTTGTGTTTTGAAGTGATCTTGCATTCCTGGAAAGAACCCAGATGGTGTGTGTGTGTGTGTGTGTGTGTGTGTGTGGTTCTGGGGATTACTTTACACAGGTACCTCTCCAGCCCTTTCTGAGACGGTGTCTGACAAAATTGCCCAGGCTGACCTCAAGCTTGTGATCCTCCTGCTTTCAGCCTCCTGAGTAACTGGACTTAACAAGGAACACTTATTTTTCTTTTATTTATTTTATTTTTAAAAATTTTGTTGTACACCTTAGATATACATAAAGATCACATTCGTCATAGGGAACGTGTACCTGTACATAATATATCTTGATTCTCTTTTTTCCCCACTCCCTTCCCCTTCCTTCTACCCTACCTCCCCTCCTCATTTATGAAATTTTTGTTTCCATTTTTCCTTCTATTCTTTTTTCTTTTCCATTTCTTCTTTTCCCCCTCATCTCTCCCTTGTTCCTCTTCTAATTTGAACATGTTTTTCCTATTTTTCAGTATCGGTTATACAGTTCTGTCCTTATTTACCCTGTCTGCTTCTTACATAGTAGAAACAGTGTGATATTTAAACATGTGTCCAAAATATTTGATAGTAAAAACAACAACAATAAACAGAAACAAAGCTTATGTATATAGGGGAGTGGGTGGGTGGGATTGTAGGGAGAGCAGAGGAAGGGAAAAAATGAGAATCAAGATGAGTCATGTACAGGTACAAATTCCCAGTGTTGAATGTGACCATAATGTGTATATAAAATGTACCCATAGAATCAGTTAAAAATCATATGTGTTCATTTTATTAGGTAATACTTTTAAAACATTGCTGACTTTGCTAATCTTTTGATTAAGATATTTGTAAGCAGGTTTACAGTTAAATTTCATTTATTGCAGTTTCTTTGTCTGACTTTGGTATCAAGATTTCATGGAATTTTAATTTTATGGAATAAGTAGGGAACATTTCCTTTCTCCTTCTATTCTCTGTATGAGTTTATAGGAAATAATAAAGATCCAGTTTGAGAAAATTTTGTTCTTCCTCTCTGTCTCTCTCTTTTTTTTTTTTTTTTTTCTGAAATAGGGTCTTGCTATGTAGTTCAGGCTGGCATTGAACTCACTATGTACCCAGGCTGGCATCAAACTCATTATACTCCTTTTGCCTCAGTCTTCTGAGTGTTGAGATTCAGGTAGGTGCCACTAGGCCTGGCTGAAAATTTATCCATTAAGCTCTCTCAATTTGCTGTTTATTTTACAATGAAATTTTGAACTCCTAATTTAATTTCTGTTGGTTGCAGAGCAGTTAAAACTTTCTATTTTTCTATAATCAATTTTTTTTTTTTTTTAGACAGGGTCTCACTTTGTAGTTCAGGCTGGCCCTGAGCTCACTATGTAGCACAGGCAAGCCTCGAACTCAGCAATCCTCCTGTCTCTGCCTCCCGAGTGCTGGGATGACAGGTGTGAGCCACCATGCCCAGCACTGTGGTATGTGGTATTGATGGCTGGTGGGCGTGAGTCGCCATGCCCAGCATTCTATGTGGTCACTGGGATCAAACTCATGACCTTGCGCTTGCGAGGCAGGCTCCAGAACCACTGAGCTAAATCTCTAGCCCCTATAATCAATTTTTCTATTTTATAATTTTCTTAGGATTTATTTCATCCATTTATAATTTTCTCAGTATTTTATTTGTATCTTCTTTTATGTTTTTTACTATTTAATTTCTCATCTTGTTCTGTTTACTTAATTTCTTTATATGCCTATTATTTTCTTCAGTTTTATTCTATAATGTTATTCTTTTTAACTTAAAAATTAGACATTATATTCAAGTTTTTGTTTTTCTAACATGTATTTACTGTAGGGTTTCTCTATCAATTTAGCTATAGATTTATTTTCATTTGGTGTTAAGTACTCTAAAGATCTTATTTTACATAGAGTGTAATGATTTCTTGTTTTGGTTAAAATTAGTCACTTATGGCTACTAGCTACAATATTGTGGCGTTCATGTTTATAGCACTTTCATGCTTTGAAATTTATTTTATATCCTGGTAGAGTATATTCTTAATTTTTTTTTTTTTTTGAGACAGGGTCTCGCTTTGTAGTTCAGGCTGGCTCTGAGCTCACTATGGAGCCCAGGCAAGCTTCGAACTCAGCAATCCTCCGGTCTCTGCCTCCCAAGTGCTGGGATTACAGGCGTGAGCCACCATGCCCGGCTATTCTTAATTTTTATAACATTACATATTTGCTCGAAAAGATTTTGTTTTTTCATTCTGGCACAGTGTGCTGCCTGTGTTCATTAGCTCAGATTTAATGCCTTTTTCATTGTCCTTCATATTCTAGCTGATTTTGGACATTGGATGTGCTGGACATAGATACCTGATAGATAATTACATTTTTAGGTGCATTTTTTTCAAAACTACAGGTGCATTTATCAATTGCCTGTTCTGTCTTTCAAGCTTTACTTACTCACCTTTGAACTATTTTAAATCCACACAATTGTAAAATTGTCACATTTTACTTAGGAAGTAAGCCTGTTATTTTTATGTTGTGCACCTCTTTGTCTTGAGAACTACTTTGTGCTCAAGTCTGTTTGTCTGATATTAA
>PVIC010049447.1:0-13151 GCA_004025085.1 Thryonomys swinderianus | reverse complement strand
GTAACAGACCCGAGGACCAGTGGAATAGATTAGAAGACCCAGAAACAACTCCGGATACACTAAGCCACCTTATCTTTGACAAAGGAGGCAAACATCCCCAATGGAAGAAAGACAGTCTCTTTAACAAATGTTGCTGGAAAAACTGGGCTTTAGCCTGCCAAAAGCTAAAGCTAGACCTATCTCTTTCACCATGCACAAAACTAAACTCACAATGGATATGAGACTTAAACATTAAAACAGAAACAATAAGCCTGCTGGAAAACAGGTTAGGTAAAACTCTTGGAGACATTGGCTTAGGCAGAGACTTTATGAATAAAAGCTCTATAGCACAAGAACTAGCAGAAAGAATCAACAAATGGGATCTCATTCTACTGAAAAGCTTCTGCACAGCAAAAGAAGTCACTGGCACTGCTAAAAGACCACCAACAACATGGGAAAAAGTCTTTTCTAGCTGTTTATCAGACAAAGGGCTATTATCTACAATATATAAAGAACTCAAAAATCAGCCTCCCCAAGTTTAAAGACCCAATTAAAAAATGGGCATCTGAAATGAACTGACACTTCTCAGAGGCAGAAGTCAAAGCAGCCAAGAAGCATATGAAGAAATATTCAACATCACTGGTCATTCGAGAGATGCAAATGAAAACAACACAGATTTCATCTCACTCCACAAAGAATGGCCGCTATCACAAATCAACCAACAATAAATGCTGGCATGGCTGTGGGGAGAAAGGAACTCTTCTTCACTGTTGGTGGGATTGAAGATTTGTGCAACCATTGGGGAGATCTGTGTGGAGATCTCTCAGAAAATTAGGACTAGGGGTCCCATTTGACCCGGCTATCCCCCTGCTAGGAATATACCCAAAAAATTTTAAAAATCACATTGGAAAGATAGATGTACACCCTTTTTCATAGCAGCTCAGTTCATGATAGCTCAATCTTGGAAACAACCCAAATGCCCATCAACTGGAGACTGGATAAAGAAGATGTGTTTTTTTTATAAAATGGAGTATTACCCTGCCATAAAGAATGATAAGATCGAGCCACTTAGGTGCAAATGGAGACACCTGGAGGATATACTAATAAGTGAAATCAATAGATCACAGATAGGCAAATTCTGGATCTTCTCTTTGACATGAACACCTGTAGATGCAAATGAGCTCTAGAAAGTATGACAGCTTTTATAGAGTGGGAAATTTCCAATTTTAGTTTATGTGCTGCCGAAGCGAGCACAAAGAGTGGGAAATTTCTATAGGAAATTTCAGGTGGGAATGCAATGAGGGGAAGGAATAAATATGATACAGAAAGAAAATAAAAGAGTATGTATAAAGGGGGTGGGGAGGTGTGGGTGGGTAGGGATATGGGTAAAAATGAGAATTAACTTTTGTCATATACTGGCACAAATTCCCCAATGTTATACGTGATTTTGAGATGTATATAAATTGTACCAATAAAGGATTCAATTTTAAAAAAGTAAAAATAAAACATTCACAAAGGTTAAAAAAAAAAGAGTATTTCCCAGAACAGATAATATTTAAACAAATTTTAAAGTATGAATAGAAGTCACATCCCATAAATGGGTGACTTGGTACAACACATTTTGACAATTAGAATCTTTGTCATGAAGCACATGGAAGTAACTGCATAACTCAGTGGGATGTCCTTTGGGTAGCAATATGTCAAGCAACACACTTTATTTATTTACTTGTTTAATTTCTTAAGCAATTGAATTTGAGATCTCTGGTCTGTTGTTTCCAGCTCAAGTCCATAAGACTACAAAACAATCCATGGTCTTAGTCAATTACCTGCAACCATCACTTAATCCTGTCTTTATTTCTTAACAGAATCGCTTACTTGATATTGTATAACAATTGACCTAACACTTAAATAAGTCAATTTTGACTCCATGTAGCCATGATAAAAAATGAAGACTAAATGTTGACCAAAACAGTGATGAATTATTCTGTTCATTCGAGAACAAACAAATCCTGCAAACACACAATAGTTAGTATATCCCATGGGTCCCAATGTCAAGCAACATCATCTTCCCAACAGAACTCTTTCCAAGTGTGCGTGCAGTAGAGGTACTAGATCAACCAAAACTCTCAAATATCCCCTATGTTGTTATACTACAGTCTGCACTGACCAACTATCAGTGACAATGTCCAACACCTCTCTGTAGTCCAGATTAAAAAGCAGGCTTCTTCTAATATCCATAATTCTAATCGCATCAACACAATCCCCAAACCTCACTGCTGGCTGGCCGGACTGCAATGGGAATCTGCATCCCAGTTTGATCTCATTGCCAGAAGTTAGATCTGAAGTTAGCTGTGTCTGAAAACATCTGAGTATCTGTCTACAGGGAAAATATGCACATATACTTGTGTGTGTATCAGATATATAATTTAGAATGCATACCATTTCCTTATATAAAAGATGAGATGAACGTGTTGAAAGCACTCCCACAAAATAACATTCCTAAAAGACCTTATAAAAAGTTACAATAGCTAAAGAGAGCAACAGAATTTAGCAGCTTGCTGAATTTGGTTTTGAATGGCTGTTTCCTGATTAGGGCTGGCTACATGGTGTAACTGACATGGTTGACTTCAACACGTCCTCAGAGCTGAATAACATGCACTAAATCTGCTATTACACTTTCATTCCAAAATCAGCACAATGAACCTCCTCATTTCTTACTCCTTACTACACAGTTTTCAAATTCTCTTCTTTCATGGAGAAAAGGAATTGAAGGATGATTTGGAGTGTTTTCTTTTCCCAAGGAGGTGGCAAACAAAGCAAAATAAATAGTAGATTTGACAGGGAGTTTAATCTCAGTAATGGCCATTAATGAGGATTTGGGGGGTGCATATAGGTGTGTGTGACACTCTTTAAGAATAGCTTATAAGGATATAAGGAAAAAAAACTAAAATTAAAAGGCCAATTATAAATAATAGATTTATTTAAAAAGTAGTTTTTCAATTGGGGGAAAATTGAGAGTAGTCTAAAAATCATAGAGATTTCAGCAATTCTGCCTGATTCATTTCACCTGGAGCATATTTGTTCCGTGTAATTTTAGTCCCAGCTATGTGGCTATAGCTGCCAATTTGGATGCTCTACAGACAGCCTCAAACTCCATATGGCTGCCAAATCCAACCCAAGACCAAATTTGTGTCTGCATGACCAGGTAGAGCTAGAAAATAAAACTCAATTGATACAGTTTTTCCAAAGCTGGCCTCTGTTAGGAAAAGCAGGACCTGAAAATGGCTATTCAAGGAGATATCTTAGAAAGCCAGTCAACTGGACCCACTCTATAGGCATCACTCTAAGGAAAACAAAGAAAGTATTTGATTTGCTTTGATTCAAACCAAAGAAAAAATCAGACCCTGAAATCTAGTACAGTCATTTTAAATAAAATTTAATAATGATAATTATTGCATAACTTTTTGCCATTCCAATGTATAACTGCTGATAATTTTTCAATGTCACTAAAATAAATCTGTTATAGCATTCATATTACTTTTCTTATAGGAATTATACAAACTAATCCATTTATGTTAATAAGCACATCCTGCCTTTCATCTTTTGTCCTGTATTATTGTGGTTTCCTTTTGATTACTTTTCCTCATCATAGTAGTTTGTGCTAAACAGTATTGGAAAGAACTGGGTACATCTACAAAGTAGAATACACCAACCACTAACTCAAATTATTTGTTCAACCTTATTTGAACTTAAGAATCATGATATCCATTCTTGAATAAGATCACTCAGTAGACAACACACCTCTTTATCAAGAAACATGACTAATTGACAGAAATAAAAGAAGAAATCTGAACTGGATCACAGCCTTCTAGGAAGCTGAGGCAGAAGAATTTCAAGTTTGAGCCCAACCTGGCAAATTTATTGACACCTTATTTCAAAATAAAAAAATGAAAATGGACTCAGAATGAGGTTCAGTGGGAAAAAAGAGGAGGAAGAGGAAGAAGAAGAGAGGGAAAAGGAGAGAAGGGGAAAGAAAAAAGGGAAGGGGAGGGCAGAATCATAGGAAAAGGGGAAGGAGAGGAATAAGAAGATACAGGAGAAAGAGGACAAAAAAGATGGGAGGAGGAGAGGAAAAGAACAAGAGTAGGGGATGAGAGAAAAGAAATCCAAATGGGAAACTATTTGAATTCAAATATGATCCCTATATTTGACTCACTAAATGAGTAAAAAATATATACATGCATTGACATTTAAAGCTCTTTTTTCTTCCATTAATATAACGTGTCTTACATGCAAGACCTAAGGTTTATTTACAGAAGTCCTGTGCATGTAATAAACTCATCTACTAGGAGTCAGAGAGGGCCATCTGGCATAGAGTGTGTATGAGTCAGTAGGTCCCAACAACCTGCATCAGTGTGCGGTCCTTCTGCTACTCCTCTGGATTTTCACTGCCAAGCTATTATGTTTCTAAAGACACCATTGCTGCTTTAAATAAGTTCCCAACTTTGGGCTTTTTAAAACAGATTTGAGTTTACTTGTCATACTGCATCCAAGCCAAAAAAAAAAAAATCCACTCCCAAAGTGGAGTGCTAATTAACTGTATGAGTTAAAATGATTTTTAATAAACATCAAATTTCTGTGTTCTGGAATGAGCATTTCCCAGTTCACAAGAAACAGCAAGAAATTTGAAGTGAAAAAGATGATTCGTTGAGACCAGCCAATGCTAACTTTGGTTTTCATTTCTGTAAAACTGGATGATCATGCTGGCCCAGAGAAGGCGTCATGATATGGAAGACATAACTAGTAGGCATCTCTGTAGGTTTGAGTTAGAGTGCCAGGAAGATGAGTGGATTGAGACTTCTTTGAAAGTAGAGAGTTTAAAACAATTCAGCAGAGTCTCATGTTGGTGGCAGCCCCCACAGAAACTCTCCTATAACTAAAGTACAGGGTTTTAGGGAGGCCATGGCACCAAGCTTTCAAAGGGGAATTGAACTTCGGAGCCTAGAGAATTTCAATAAGGTCTGACTGGCTCTGTGGGAAGATCAGAAGGCCAAATGCATCTAGTTTGAGGTAGTTTCCCAAGCCTTCTCTGAATACACAGCTATGCCAGAAAGAAGAGACAAGAGCTCTCACATTTTTTCCTGATAAAAGGTCACCCTTATGCAAAATGAACAATGGTGCCTATAAATTCAGAAGACTTCTCAATGTCTTTCAGGGAAGTGTGCTCCTGTACATCTGTTGAGTGATCACTCTCAGGCAGCAGCTCTGATTGCCCAGAACTTAGGTTAGAAGAATCCACTTGCCATTTTCCCTTTTCCACTGGAATGGGCATCAACAGAGGTCACTGGTATAGACAGCAGAGGAGTACCCAGTATTTAACCATTCTGTGCTAACAACCTGGAAATTCATGGAGAATCACTACCTTGGAAGGAGTTAGACCAGAGGTCTGGACCCCAAACAGGACATCTTCTCATCAATGAAGTCAAGAGGAAAGGGAAGCTCAAGAGACAAGTGTTCCCAATAAAATGGAAACCAGAGAAAAACCAAAACATAGTTATGGCAGGAACCAAACTGATGCAGTCACATTGAATACCAGCTTTATAAACAGCACTTTAAAGGAAAGAATGGGGATAAAAAGGAAAAGACGTAGTCCCTGCCTTCAAAAGTTTGTACCCTCACCAGGTGTGGTGGCACATACCTATAATCCCAGTGCTTGGGAGGCAGAGGCAGAGGCAGGAGGATTGCTGAGTTCGAGGCTTGCCTAGCCTACATAGTGAACTCAGGGCCAGTTTGAACTATAAAGCAAGACCCTTTCTCAAAAAAAAAAGTTTGTACTCTTATGGAACAAAAGCACCAAAACCATAGAGAAATGTAGTAAAACTGATGAATTATAAAGTGGGAAAAATGATGTCAGGTATATAAATAGTTCATAAATGATGATAGAAAGTATCAGCTATGATGTGTGTATTCTAATAAGTATATCATATATTTTATTTTAACCTTCACAATAACCCAATTATGTATTTGTGTCAATTTTACAAATTTGTCAAAACAGTCTTGGGTATGTTTCAAAACAGGTTAGGAATACGTGGCTAGTAAATTATCGAGTTGGGATTTGAATCTGGATTTCACTGTTTAAATGCATGTACGAGTTTGGAGGCAGAGAATCTCCTCTCAGGAGCTGGTGTTTCCTCTCCTGAGGTGATGAGTTCATCCTCCTCAACGCTTTTCTCTTTTCACAATGCTGACGTAGTTCACCACCAGGTTTCCACCTCTATTTACCCTTGTAATTGGCACTTTTTCTCTGTGGTTAATTTTATTGCAATAGTTCTATGCTTTTTAATTTCTTTCTGGATAAAACAGTCTACATAAGTGAAATTATATTACCTCAGAACTTGTGTTCAGTCTCCTGTCGGATGCCATCCCTTCTGATAACAAGTCTTAGCAGCACTCAAAGTCCAGAGACAGAACAAGGTGTGTCATCAGCTACATCATTTAGATCCAGAAAAAAAACAGTTGTCATACAGAACAATCACAACAGGCAGAAAGTATTCACTTAACATTGATGAGTTCAAGGACAAGGACTTGAGGAGCTGGGATTCAGTGCAGCTACTGGAAGGCTGAGAGGCACAGGGCCAAAGCAGGGATTGGCTTCCCATGTACTCAGTAAAACACAGGAAAGACAGGGGATGAGCAGCAGAGATGACAAATTTCAAATCAGCAAATAAGAGCAACTCAAAATGGTAGTTAATTCGAGCAGTATCTTCAAAGTCATTATTTAAATTTCATTTTCCTTTCGCATTAGGGACCTGGGATCCCTGTTATAGATTTGCTGACTTCACACCCTACCTGTGTTCTGTCTTGGAGGTTTTCTTTCTCTTCCTTTGACAGCCTGTCCTTTGGGCAGAGGCTCTGATCCTAAAGATGGACTGGCAAGTGGCCTCGCCATTCCACAGGAGAAGGAATCGCAGCACCATCAAACATATCACCCTGACGCTCTCAGCCCTAGAAACATAATCAAGAGAGTCATTTCTCTTCCTTAAACTATCCTGAGAATACTCAAGTTTCCTTAGAAATACAGGATAAAACTCTCGTTCTCCCTCCTTGATGCTTTTCTGAGAGTTCTCTGCAGCCAGAGGATGGCATGGCAGGGCTAACTGCTTTACTGTAACACCTTGCTCTATTTCACATCTGGACTTTAAGCACTGTTAGACCATAATCCTCTGGGGATTATGGTCTTTAGGACCAAACCTCATGCTGGGCCTCTGGGAGCAATTTTCAACTGTGACAAATATAAGGAGTGCATAGCCAGATTTTTTTTAAATCCATATGACTTTATCCAAATGCCAAAGAAAGTTTAGCATTTACACAATACATGACCCTACCAGCATAAACTGTACCTTCCCTCATGGGAGTACTTTTCTCCACCATTGCTATCATCAGAAAGCATCTGTCAAACATGCACCTATAGGTAATGCAAGTACAATACAGCACAATGGTCTTTTTATGCTGAAATTATAATAGTACTACTTTATCTTTCTTTGCTTTGTTCAGTAAGAACGAATCAACTTCTTGTACCTACAGAGCAGAGGCCAAGGATCCAAAGACCTTACTAGAGGCCAGAAAAATATGCTCTTTCTTATCTGGCACCCAAAAACAAATATGGCACACAAAGGTGTTTTTCATTTCCACTTCCAAAGGGCCATCTTTAAAGATAGCACTGGAGATGTGAAGAGGCAGAAAGAAAGCTGTATCCCCAGTCTTTTCTTTTTTTTCAATGAGTTAGGAAGATTATATATGATATATGCTGTAAAATTATGAATTACAAAACATAGTAATGAAATTAATATTATGAACTCATCAAGAAACATGAAGTTTTAGTTTAAATCCACTTTAAGTTTGCTCTTTCACTTAAAGTCTTCCCTCTAGAGATGAATACTGTGCCACACTGGATGGTCATCATTGATTTGTCTTATTAGCATATATATTTACAAATAAACAATATATTGCTTACTCTGGTTATCATATATACATATATACAAAGAGAAAGAAAGAGATACACATACACATATTTACATTCATATTGCCTTTTTTAGTATGTTCTTCACCCTTTCTTTTGTTGGACTTCTTTTGTTGGGTTCTTTTTGATTGGTTTATATAACTCTTTAATTGATTTGTGAAATCAATTATGTTCTAGAAATATATCCTTTGTTATATGGCAGGCAAATGTAATTTCCTTGTATTTTCATTTACCTTATGTTATCTTTTTCAAAAAATTAGGTTAATGTTTTCTGTATCTCTTGAATATACTGCCTTACAGAGGGGTGCAGAACATCATATGTATCTTTAGAAAAGTTTTTGCCATGACTATCTATCTATATATAAAACTTACTTTTCTTTACAGAGTAAATAGAATACAAATTTTATTTTCTCTATATGGTTAATACTCAGTGACATTTCTTAAACACCACCTTCTTTCCTAGTCATTTGCAGTGTTATTTTATCATATAAAAGTTCCATATGTGAATTTGCTTCTGGGAAACATATTCTTAATTTATAATTCCCTGTAAAAAATACTATATCCTGGGCCGGAGATTTAGCTCAGTGGTTCCAGCGCATGCCTCACAAGTCAAGGTCCTGAGTTTGATCCTGGTAACCACATACAATGTTGGGCATGGTGACTCACGCCCACCAGCAATCAATACCACATGCCACAGTGCCGGGCTTGGTGGCTCACGCCTGTAATCCCAGCACTCAGGAGGCAGAGACAGGAGGATTGCTGAGTTCAAGACTTGCCTGGGCTACATAGTGAGCTCAGGGCCAGCCTGAACTATAAAGCGAGACCCTGTCTCAAAAAAAAAAATTATATCCTATTTATTATAATTGTTTTATGCTTGGTTATGTAGTAATATAAATCCTTCTGATATTCTTCAACAGGTTCTTGGTTTTCCTTGAGATTTTGTTCTTTGAGATAAATATTAAAATTAGACTGTCAGTTCCTCAAAAAGGGGCCAGAGATTTAGCTCAGTGGTTCCATAGCCTGTCTCGCAAGCACAAGACCCTGAGTTCAATCCTGGTAACCATATACAATGCTGGGCGTGGTGAGTCACACCCACCAGCAATCAGTAGCACATAACACAATGCCAGGCGTGGTGGCTCACACCTATAATCCCAGCACTCAGGAGGCAGAGAGGCAGGAGGATTGCTGAGTTCAAGGCTTGCCTGGGCTACATAGTAAACTCAGGGCCAGCCTGAACTACAAAGCAATTCAAAAACAAAACGAAACAAAAATCACCAAAAAGAGGTTTTGCAACTATGAGTCTATAATTCAATTTAGGAAAAATTTTCCAAATTTAAAATATTGAAGCATGCTATACACAAAATAATATATTACTGGATTTATTTAGTTTTCGGTGACTTTCAATAAGGTTCTACTGATAGGTGAACAACAATTTTCTCCATATAGATCTTAGGCATCATTTCCAAGTGTATTCTTGAATTCTGTTGTCCCTGGCATTGGATTATATTTTCTATCTGATGCTGATATTAGAAATCCAATTCTTATCCTTTTATTTTCATATCTTTACTGTACTGACAAATACCTCTAGCAGTGAATGGAAACAGTAGGAGTTGATATCCTTATCTCATTTTTATTACAAAGTGAGTACCATTAACACCTCACTGCTAAGAATTAGGTTTGCTGTTATATTTTGGGTAGATATGTAGCATTTATCAAAGTACATTTTTCTATGTATTGCTAATTACCCTTGAAATTTTTTGTTACTTATAGGCTCTTACTAAAATCATGATATTTTTGTCTTTTAATTTATTATAGTAAAGTTATTTGTGTCCATGTTCTAACATTAACCCATTCTATGTTGCCAGTAGAAACCATAAATTAGCCATGCTATATTTTTTTATTTAATTGAATTTTTTATTGGTACATTTTATATACAGTTCACAATCACACACAACATTGGGGAATTTGTACCAGTATGTGACACAATTCTCATTTTTACCCACATCCCTACCCACCCACATCTTCCCACCCACTATAAACATGCTCTTTTATTTTCTTTCAGAATTGTATTTATTCCTTCCCCTCATTACGTTCCCACACCAAATTTCCTTTGGAAATTTTCCATTCTACCTCCCTGTTGGCTCCTTGAGGGCTGGCCCCGCCTAACTGCCTACAACTGACTGATCTACAACCAAGAAAGATCAAGTGGGGTCAGTCACAGACTTCCCCTGAGAATAACTGGAGGATGAGCCTGAGGGTTGGTGTCCCTGCAAGATGTGTGACCGAGTAGTAGTATTAAAGAGACCACAAGAGATGGAGTCACTTGAGGAACATGAGAGAATTACTTGCGTGGGCATTTGTTTGGTGACTACTTTGGAACTTGTGAATGTTATCTAAACTGGGAAAGCCTTTCTAAAATTTCTTAGGAGGAGCGTCAGTAGATGATGGCCGGTCACTGGTCTGTAGGAGCTTTCTGAACTAGCTCCCTCCTCCTATGTAGCAATATGAACACACATCCAGCCTTCACTGGGCCTGAAGAACACAGACACAAAGTGAATAGGTCTTGACGCACTAAAACTAATTTTATTCTCCCCTTGAATCGAAGCGTGGTGAACCATTTTCCAAGTCAAATGATAAGCCAGACTTTACCTTTTACAAAGGAACTCTGCTACAATTTTACAGTTACTATGACTTTTTCAATATTTTCACTCCCTGCACATAATGGAGAAAATGGAAAGGGCAAGTGGATTCTCACATCATTAAAGTGTCAGAGTCTGTTGAAAGCCCCTGAGATGTGTGTAATTGACTGCAGTGATATGCACCTTGTCCTGTTTTGTTGCCAAAGCTATTAGTGACTCTCAACTGTTTCTTATCAGTCTTCCACTTGACACCACAAAAAATGAGCCTATTGAAGTCCTGACATTTGCAACAGCATCATTTGGTGGATGAAGATAAGACCAGGATCAGACCCTCAAGTTTCAAGAAACCCATGTTTATAGGCCAAATCGAACAGGGAAAAATTATTTACCAGGAAGCCTGTTCATTAGCATCCTGTTTGCCTTACTCCAAAGCCCCCAATTGTGTCAACCGGCTTCCAGTGGGTAAGTTGACCTCCTTTCACATATACTCTCAGGCATGCATCCCTCCCACTGAGCACACATGCAGCACAAAAGGCTTATAGATGTCCTAAAGGTTCTACTGTCAAACCACGCATCGTGAAAAGGCAACACAGACTTAAAACCCTTTGGGAGTACAAGTACCTTTATTTATCTCAGACAAGCTGAACAAGTATATTTTGTGTTATCAGAGAATCCTTCAGGCAAACTCAGAGTTAGAGCAGTAGAATTATTGTGAGGTTTTTGTTGCTGTTGTTTTTTGTTTTTGTGGCATTATTTATTTCTTTCTGGAACAGAAATCATTCCTTGCACACACTGACACATACATGCTATAGTTTGTCACCTTAATAATAAATCTCATTTTCCTTATTTTGTTTTATTGCTGTTGTTGTTCCATAAATGTAGTATTCGCTATTAATAAGGTAGGGGATATTCAGTCATAAGACTGGGAGATCTAAAAGTTCTTTTTTCTTAGGTCCCCAAGGGCTTCACCTTTTTGATAACCTTTTACAAGTGGAGAAAAAAATATGAATAACTTTTACTCCCTCCTTGAGATATGTGGCAAAGAAGCCTAATATGGTGATTTCTAAGAGGGTTTTCAGATTCTGGGATTATTGTGTCATAAAAATTTAAGATCTATCATAAACCTGCCTACGGGTGGACAAGATTCTGAGAATGATGATTACATGAATAAATCAGGTGAGGGGGAAAAAAACAAAATCCTATAAGAAGATATTTCTCTGCTGTATTGTCCTCACATTCTCTTTCATCTTTGCACTTCCCTCACCCCAAAGTAGCTGCTACAATTGTATACATCAAACCTGCATACAGCACCACCCCAAAGTGAGAGGGGCAGTCTATGCCTTTGTATCTCTTTTTATCTAGAGGAAAAGGCTCTCAGAAGATACATTGAGTGGTCCTACTGGCCACACTTAAGTGATATATATATATATCACATATATATCTATATGCACTTTCTTTAGCAGAGGCTAGAAAACAGCGCTGACCATTTCCAACCCTGTTAGTGGGAAATTAGTGATCGTGGAAAAAAAAAATGTATGGGACAGACAACCAGGTACTATTCCTGCATATTTCTTGTTCTGTTTCTTTCTCTAAAACACAACAACAAAACATAACCTGTCAAAATAAAATCAGTACATTCCCCACCCCAGACTGGCTTGCATATTCTTAACCCTCTTGGCTTTTGTTTTTTTTTTTTCTTTTTACATGTTTATTTCACTCCCGGCCATTGTTACTCTTCATTGTGGTGGTAGTGATGCTTGCTACCTATAGCACTCTGAGGATAGTAGAGATAGCCCTCAGTTTTATCAGTGAAGTTCAAGGTTCAAGAACAAACTCTCCCTTCATTCCATCATGGTTACAGGGAAGGTCTTTGACTCTTGAGTCCCATCTATAAGGAAGAAATGGTAATTCCTGCCCTGCCTATTTCTGGAAGGCCAAATAAGGTAAGATGTATGAAACTGTCTTGTATGCTGTCAAGCACTTTGCATATTAAATGTGCTGCTGTGACATCCCAGGGTATCCTGGTGTGCACTCGGAAACACCTACGCCTTGAATTGCCTTGTCTCATCCACTATACTGAGGTCATTTGAAAAGTTCTTTGTGTGATTTAGAAATTTCTAAATATTACCTAGAAAGAAGCAGATGTGTTCCCACCAGTAAGGAGCACATGAACAGCTGCACTTCAGAATAGGAAATTAGAGACACAATGGCCTCTCCTCTTGACTACATTGCCCTGGGCAGGTCATTACAACTAATTAGTCCTGAACAGGAACTGTCTCCAACAGAATGTGCTACAGATTTGGAGTAGAGGTTACTGATGGTCAACTACTTAAACCATAGGTTTTCATTTTCATCCTATTTTTCTCCACGGCCCAGCAGTTATCTCAGAACAATGAACTCCTCTGCTAAGATCCAGGTGCTTTCATGGCCTCCTAACTGGCCCTCCCAGGGCACAGGGCACCCTTAGCAGCATCATGAATTCTATTAAAAAACTGTCCCTGGGCCGGAGGGTT
>PVIC010049445.1:0-13158 GCA_004025085.1 Thryonomys swinderianus | reverse complement strand
CATACAATGCTGAGCGTGGAGACTCACGCCCACCAACAGTCAGTACCACATACCATAGTGCCGGGCATGTTGGCTCACGCCTGTAATCCCAGCACTCGGGAGGCAGAGACAGGAGGATTGCTGAGTTTGAGGCTTGTCTGGGCTACATAGTGAGCTCAGGGCCAGCCTGAACTACAAAGCGAGACCCTGTCTCCAAAAAGCAAAAAAAATAAAAAATAAAAATAAAATAAAAGGCTAAGTCTTCTCTTCCAGGAAAAATGAGTTGATGATATTATCAACTTCTCAACTGCCAACTCTCTACAGTAAAGACTAAATTGCTATAAAGGGTTCTGTGATCTGCCGCCTGGAGTTTCTACCTTGGTGCCTCGGCTTCCACCACTCTCCCCTGAAAAGCCCTTTGTTCTCTTGTACACTTGCGAGCACCTGCTAACCTTCTGATTCCAGTCTTACCTCCATGAATCCCTCTCTGAGCCAACACCCCCCCTCCCCACACTGCCTGCAGACAGGGTTCTTGTTTACAAGCTGCTCTCTCCCTCCTGTAAAGTCCCTGAGGGCAGGAGCCGATTTACTCATCTCTAATCTACTCCCCTAGGCTTTACCTAGTTGCTAGAACCTGCCACTAATGTGTCCAATAAAAGAAAGGTGCTGGTCTCTTGCTTGGACCCTTAATATACCATTTCTACAAGTGGGATATTAGCTTCCATGTGTGATCATGAATAGAGTTCTGGTGTCTGCTTGACACAAATCCTGCTCTGCCTCTCAGCATTTTTACAGTATGAGGAAGTTATTTATTTCTTTTGAGTAGGATTCCTTCATCCATCCATTAGATGTACTTTCCTTGAGGGTTGTCAACCATGCTAAATGAGCTCACAGGCTTGAGCATCTATGACAGAGTCTATCCAGCACAAGATGTGCCCTGGGGGCTGAGAATTTAGCTCAGTGGTTCCAGCATCTGCCTGGCAAGTGCAAGGTCCAGAGTTCACTCCCCAGTACTACATATCACAGTCCAGGGCATGGTGGTCACCTGTAATGCCAGCACTCAGTAGGCAGAGGCAGGAGGATTGCTGTCAGTTCAAAGTTAATCTGGGCTACATAGTGAGCTCAGGACCAGCCTAAACTACAAAGTGAGACTGTGTCTCAGTCAATCAATCAATATTAAAAAAAAAAAAAAGAATGTGCTCTGGGAGGGGCCCATTTCCTCCCTTTTCCTGACTGTGCTTGGCTCCTGACTAACTTACTTTCTGGGGTGGCCCTTGGCTGGGATCTTAACATCGACACAAGTTAACTCCACCTTAGGAGGTGGGAATGGGACCTTCTTCCTAACAGATAGGAATACTGAGAAAAGAATAGCTCTGAGTTGCAAGCCTTGCGTTTGAGTATCACCTATGAGTTTTGTGGACTTACACAAATAACTCAGTCTGTCAAAATTGTGGTATCTCCTATATAAACAAAGAAAATTATACAAATTTCTGAACTAATTGGGTTTGCCCCCAAGGAAGTGGTGCTGAGGATAGCCACTAACCTCTTGAACTTCTGTTAACTGTGCCTTTGTGGCTGCCAGTGAGGTATCCCTTTCACGTAAGAGCTTCTTCAGTCGGATCAACTCTATATTCTCCTTAATGGAAGCTCTGCAGAAAGAAGAAAGAACTAAAATGTTCTGAGCACACACAAAATTTAAGCACATTTGATCCTTTTTAATTTTTTTGAGACAGGGTCTCACTTTATAGTTCAGGCTGGCTCTGAGCTCACTATGTAGCCTAGGCAAGCCTCGAACTCAGCAATCCTCCTGTCTCTGCCTCCCGAGTGCTGGGATTACAGGCATGAGCCACCACATCCGGCACTTTTTTTTTTTTTTTTGAGACAGGGTCTCGCTTTGTAGTTCAGGCTGGCTCTGAGCTCACTATGTAGTCCAGGCAAGCCTCGAACTCAGCAATCCTCCTGCCTCTGCCTCCCAAGTGTTGGGATTACAGGCATGAGCCACCAGGCCCGGCACACTTTTTTTTTGTTTTTGGAGAGAGGTTCTAGCCATGAACTCAAGAGTTGGCATTGAACTGTTGAGCTCTGGGCTCAGCTCAAGCTCACAGCAATCCTCCTGCCTCAGTTTCCTGAGTATTGGGATTACATGGCAAAATATGGAGCCAGCAACAAGATCAATAGCTGTCAGGGGTTGAGAAAAGGAAATGAGAATAGCTAATGCATAGAGGGCTTTCAGGGTAATAAATACACTTTCATGATCCTATAATGGTGCATACATGTTATTTACATTTGTCCAAATTCATGCAAGTTATAACACCTGATGAAAGACAGCTTCTGAGTCTGTCTCAGGGGGCTGTGCAGGTTTTACTGTCATCTTTAGAGGGGAGGCAGGACATGAATGGGGGCACAATTGCACGGGAACTCTATTTCCTGCTCAGTTATGCTGTCAAACTAAAACTACTCTAAAAAAATAAAGCCTATTGAAAAGAAAATGTTCTCATGTAATCAAATACTACTCTTGCATAAAGAAGGCCAAGCATAAGACATTGCTAGCTAAATGGATGCACCTTGAGATTATATTCTTAAGTGAAATAAAGAGGGCGCACATGTCTAAATACCACACTGTTTCTCTGGTGTGAGAACTGAAAATGTAAATAAGGACTAAAATGTATAACAGATATTTGGAACTGGAAAGAAATGTTCAAATGGGAAGAGAAACAAAGGAGGATATGGGGGAAGGAAAGAAGGGACAAAAGAAAAAGAGAACAGAAAGAAAAAGAGGAAACAAAACTTCTGTAAATTAGAAGGGGTAGAGGGTTGAAGGAGAAGAAAGGAAGGGGAAAGAAAAAAGATCCATCCTGTACATGTACAAATACCTCATGATGGATGTTATCTTTATATATATATCTAAAATGTACCAATAAAAAAAGTTTTCCAGGGCCAGAGGATTAGCTCAGTGGTTCCAGCACCTGTCTTGCAAGCGCAAGGTCCTGAGTTCGATCCCCAGAAACCACATACAATGTTGGGCGTGGTGACTCACGCCCACCAGCAATCAGTGCCACATACCACAGTGGCGGGCCTGGTGGCTCATGCCTGTCATGCCAGCACTCGGGAGGCAGAGGCTGGAGGATTGCTGAGTTCGAGGCTTGCCTGGGCTCCACAGTGAGCTCAGAGCCAGCCCGAACTACAGAGCGAAACCCTGTCTCAAAAACAAAAACAAAAACAAAAACAAAACAAACAAACAAAAAAGTTTTCCAGGGCCAGAGATTTAGCTCAGTGGTTCTGGCGCCTGCCTTGCAAGCACAAGATCCTGAGTTCAATCCCAGTACCATATATAATGCTGGGAGTGGTGACTCACGCCCACCAGCAATCAATACCACATACCACAGTGCCAGGTGTGGTGGCTCACACCTGTCATCCCAGCACTTGGGAGGCAGAGACAGGAGGATTGCTGAGTTTGAGGCTTGCCTGGGCTACATAGTGAGCTCAGGGCTAGCCTGAATTACAAAGTGAGACCCTGTCTCAAAAAAAAAAAAGTTTTCCATGTTGGGCGTGGTGGCTTTTCCGAAGACCAATGTACAATTTGGCCATTCACCTCTCTGGTGATAAGAAAGATATAATGTTCTTTTTGGAAAGTAAAGCAGCAAATCTATTATCCCATTAATCTATTTTTTCACTTACTACCAATTCTAGTTCTATTTGTCAGATTAAATTTAGTCTTAAACATTCTCTTTTCCTCTAAGATGGAGGAAAGATACAGATAAGAATCTTTGTCTCTCTCTCTGTCTCCCTCCCATCTGAGGCAGGCTCTCACCATATAGCACAGGCTGGCTCTTCTACTTGCCTCCTCAGCCTCCTGAATGCTAGGATCACAAACACCACGATGCCCCGACAGAATCTTTTCTCCTTCTCAGTTCACTGTGGCACTGAGTTTGGACTGCCAGTCTTACCGAAGTTCTGCAGCCTTCCGAGCACACTCCAGTGAGCTTTTCTGTTCAAAATTTTCATCTTTGGACCACAGTTTCTCAGGAGATGTTGGCGGTTCTTCCACTTGCATAGTATTGTTGGCCATAATGTGGGCACTGATGGGCACACATAGACCAAAGGGTTTAGCCATAATATGACTTTGCTGAAGGAAAGCAAGCTGTTAAATTATAAACATGAAACATGAAAAGAGGTAAAAACTGCTTATAAGGACTTGGAAGTGGGCTGTCATGTTTATAAAAAAGAGGAGTCATTCATTCATGCATGGGTAGAGGGTGATCATATAAAATACAGCCTTTAAATCTGCAAATGAAAAATGACATATGAATGAATTTTAATGAGTAAGGATAAAAATACAAAGGGAAAGGGGATTCTTTCAGTGAAAGAAAAGGCTTTTATTTTCCTTTCCTCGGAGGACAAAGGATGTTGTTTTCCATTTTCAGTCCTGCAGTTGAAATGTGACAGAGGGTGGACTTCTGTCTTCTCTTTCTAAAATAACCAGCATTCATGTGTTTCCTAGATGACGTCTTTCCACCTAAAGGCGAAGGGTCATAGCTTGGGAGAACTGATCAAAACTCACAGTTCACTGGGTTCACAAGTCGCTGTACCTCCAGGTTTTTCATTTGTCACTGGCTCCTTGAATGTGGGAGGGGCTGTATAGCTCGGCCTATCCCTCAGCCCTGAAAATTTAAGCAGAAGATGCAGGCTGTGGGAACAACACATTCAAGAACAGGAGATGCTGGATGTGGATGCTGGGAGCTTTGAGCCCTAGGAAAACCCAAAGGTCACAGGGGCCCAGAGGAGAGGTCTCCTTACTCTTGAACAGAGCGGCAGCTGAGTTTGTGAGTCTGCAAGACCACACTCAGGTGCATGAGGATAGATGGCAAGATAAGTGAGCTTGTCCAGAGCGGGGACTGTGTCTCTGCATGAGATCTGGAGACACAGCATACAGAAGGTCTTGGGTGGTTACTCTCGGTGCATCTCACTCTCCAGGGCCTGGTGCAGAATTGGAGCTCAATAATGGTAAACTGTTAGCTGGAACTGAAATTTGGACTCATTCTATTTTTCTGCTTTCAGCTGTTTTTGTAAATGTTTGGTTTTCAGTATTGGGGGACTTGAAAGTACCAAACCATACTAAGTGAATACTTCTAAACAAAATAAGAGCATTTAAATAAAATGCTGGGTGTGATTTCCTTCACCTACACTCTCATCCTTCACTTAGGTCTATGGGAATGGATGTCTTTTATTTGGAGACTGAGTTTGATTTTCATAGCCAGAGAAAGCTGAGGCTCAGACTCCACCACTTGGCACACAGAGGAGACAGTGACAGAGAGTTCTTCCAGGGCTCGACCTTGGCAGTGGGCTTTGGAACTGTCTGGACCAATGGAAACTGCGTGCAGTGTGTCCAATGTGCATGTGTTTTTGTGGGAGAGAGACCTTGGACTTGACAGTGTTTTAAAGGGTTCCACTTTTCCTTCAGATCCTAGCAGGACCATCTTTTTCTTTTTCTTTTTTTTTTTTACATGTTTTTATTTATTTTTAATTCTTTTTTTGAAACAGAGCTCACTTTATAGTTCAGACTGGCCCTGAGCTCACTCTGTAGCCCAGGCAAACCTCAAACTCAGCAATCCTCCTGCCTCTGCTTCCCGAGTGCTTGGAGTACAGGGGTGAGCCACCACGCCCAGCATTGTGGTATGTGGTTACCAGGGATCAAACTCGGGACCTTGCACTTGCAAAGCAGACACTGGATCCACTGAGCTAAATTTCTGGCCCCTAAACTTGTTATTTTTTTCTACTGCATCTCTCTTCCAGAGCACTGCACAACTAACTGCAAATTCTTTTTCCCGTTTGATTTGCCCTCAGAGAAGCTCCATGACGAGCTGAGGTAGGAAGAGAGAAAGAGAGAGAGAGAGAGAGAGAGAGAGAGAGAGAGAGAGAGAGAGAGAGAGAGAGAAAGAGGAGAGTAACCACCCAAGACCTTCTAAGCCCCTGCTAAGCAAGTGCTGTATAACTGGACTACATCCTCATCCTTGAATGAAGAATTTTGAACCTGACATCTCAAAAAAAAAAAAAAAAAAAAAAGAAAACATGTTTAAGAAAAAAAGTGAAGGAAAAAATTTGATGGTGATATTTTTCTTTTGAGATAGGGTCTCGCTTTATAGTTCAGGCTGGCCCTGAGCTCACTATATAACCCAGGCAAGCCTCGAACTCAGCAATCCTCCTGTCTCTGCCTCCTGAGTGCTGGGATTACAGGTGTGAGCCACCATGCCTGGCACTGTGGTATGTGGTGTTGATTGCTGGTGGGTGAGTCACCACGTCCAGCATTGTATGTGGTTACCGGGGATTGAACTCAGGACCTTGCGCTTGAGAAGGAGACACTGGAATCACTGAGCTAAATCTCCAGCCCTGATCGTAAAATTTTTTTTGAGACAGGGTCTCACTTTTAGTTCAGGCTGGCTCTGAGCTCACTATGTAGTCCAGGCAAGCCTGCAACTCAGCAATCCTCCTGCCTCTGCCTCCTGAGTACTGGGATTACAGGCGTGAGCCACCATGCCCAACACTGTGGTATGTGGTATTGATGGCTGGTGGACGTAAGTCTCCACACCTGGCAATGTATGTGGTTACCAGGGGTTGAACTCAGGACCTTGCGCTTGCAAGGCAGGCGCCGGAACCACTGAGCTAACCCTCTGGCCCAGCTGATGGTAAAATTTTTTTAAAAATTTTTAAAAGGGGCCGGAGGGTTAGCTCAGTGGTTCTGGCGCCTGCCTCGCAAGAGCAAGGACCTGAGTTCGATCCCCGGTAACCACATATAATGCTGGGTGTGGAGACACACCCACCATCAATCAACACGGCATACTAAAATGCCGGGCATGGTGGCTCACGCCTGTCATCCCAGCACTCGGGAGGTAGAGACAGGAGGATTGCTGAGTTCGCGGTGGCTTGCCTGGGTACCATAGTGAGCTCAGGGCCAGCCTGAACTGCAAAGCGAGACCCTGTCTCCAAAAAGCAAAAAAAAAAAAAAAAAAAAATTTTTTTTAAAAAGGAAACAAAGCTAGGTACATGGTGAGCAAATTGTAGGGAGAGCAGGGGGAAATGAGAAAGATGAGAATTAAGAAGTATCATGTACAGGTACAAATTCCCAGTATTATGATCATAATGTATATAAAAAATGTACCAATAAAATCAATTAAAAAAAAAAACATGGATTGAGGATTTAGCTCACTGACTCTGGCATCTGCCTAGCAAGAGCAAGGTCCTGAGTTTGACTACCTGTAACCACGTACCACAACGCTGGGTGTGGTGACTCATGCCCACCAGCAATCAGTACCACATAGCACAGTGCCAGGTGTGGTGGCTCACACCTGTCATTCCAGCACTTGGGAGGCCAGGAGGATTGCTGAGTTTGAGGCTTGCCTGGGCTACGTAGTGAGCTCAGAGGTAGCCTGAACTACAAAGCGAGACCCTGTTTCAAAAATGAAAGAAAGAAAGAGAGAGAGAAAGAAAGAAAGAAAAAGAAAGGAAAGAAGAAAGAAAGAAAGAAAGAAAGAAAGAAAGAAAGAAAGAAAGAAAGAAAGAAAGAAAGAAAGAAAGAAAGAAAGAAAGAAAGAAAGAAAGAAAGAAAAAATTATTAAAGGTGTTAGGGCAGAGAGAAGAACAAAGTAGGGTGGTGGGTGGAGTAAAGCAGAGAAGGAACCGTGGCTAGAACAACACTCCTTCCCACGGTGTCAGTCCTGTCTGGAACGGGTCCCAGGCCTCACCCTGCATGGGTTTCTCCAGTTTCTCAGGCACCCTTGGCCCGGCTGTGTGGAGCTGTCGATGGCCGGCGTGAGCACGAGGCTGAGCGTGGCCTTGGACTGAGGGCCCCATGTGCTGCCTTGGCGCTTGTGGCCTGTGCCTCGGGGAGTGCTGGCGCCTGGGAGACCGCTGCCCTGTAGCTTGGCGTTGTCCCCTCGCAGGCTTCTGCACAGCCGCAGCAGCTGCCTGGACCCGCAGGTCTCGGCTCACCGCTGTCAACTTCAGTCGCATCAAGGTTGTCCTTAGCCTATGGCAAAGAGAACACTTGGCTTCTCCTTTCCTGACAGCCATTTGGTGACAATAATCAGGAGTTGATCTATGATATGAATGGATCTATGGTGGCACATTATTTACACTTTAAAAAAAATTAATTTTCGTTGGGGCCGGAGGATTAGCTCAATGGTTCCGGCGCCTGCCTTGCAAACACAAGGGCCTGAGTTCGATCCCCGGTTACCACATATAATGCTGGGCGTGGAGACACGCCCACCAACAATCAATACCGCATACCACAATGCCAGACATGGTGGCTCCTGCCTGTAATCCCAGCACTCGGGAGGCAGAGACAGGAGGATTGCTGAGTTCGCGGCGGCTTGCCTGGGCACCATAGTGAGCTCAGGGCCAGCCTGAACTACAAAGTGAGACCCCGTCTCAAAAAAAAAAAAAAAAATTAATTTTCGGGCTGGAGGGTTAGCTCAGTGGTTCTGGCGCCTGACTCACAAGCTCAAGGTCCTGAGTTCGATCCCCCGTAACCACATACAATGCTGGGCATGGAAACTCACGCCCACCAGCCATCTCAACACCACATACCACAGTGCCGGGCGTGGTGGCTCATGCCTGTAATCTCCGCACTCGGGAGGCAGAGACAGGAGGATTGCTGAGTTCGAGGCTTGCCTGGGCTATATAGTGAGCTCAGGGCCAGCCTGAACTTCAAAGCAAGACTCTATCTCAAAAAAAAAAATTAATTTTCTGCCCCTACAGACACAGTAGCCTTGTGTAGCCACTGTAGATGCTGTTACTATTACATATCATTTTATCCAGATAAAGAAGTAGCTCAGGGGCAGGAGATTTAGCTCAGTGGTTCTGGAGCCTGCCATGCAAGTGCAAGGTCCTGGGCTGCAAGGTTCTCAGTTCAACCCCCAGTAACCACATACTACAATGCCAAGTGTGGTGACTCACGCCCATAATTTCAGCAATCAGTACCACGCACCACAATGCTGGGCATAGTGGCTCTCGCCTGTAATCCCAGTACTGGGGAGGCAGAGGCAGGAGGACTGCTGTGAGTTTAAGGCTTGTTGGGCTATGTAGTGAGCTCAGGGCCCACCTGAACTACAATGCAAGACCCTGTCTCAAAAAAAGAAAAAGAAAAAAAGAAAAGAAGTAGCTCAAAGCCAGATGGGCAGAATCTAGTTTAACATCCATAATCCTAAGTACTCTTTTTTGTGCTTGCTTTTGTTTTCTTTCTATTCTTTTTTTTTTTTTTTTTTTTGCTTTTTGAGACAGGGTCTCGCTTTGTAGTTCAGGCTGGCCCTGAGCTCACTACGGTGCCCAGGCAAGCCGCCACGAACTCAGCAATCCTCCTGTCTCTGCCTCCCGAGTGCTGGGATTATAGGCGTGAGCCACCATGTCCGGCATTGTGGTATGCGGTGTTGATTGTTGGTGGGCGTGTCTCCATGCCCAGCATTATATGTGGTTACCGGGGATCGAACTCAGGACCTTGCGCTTGCAAGGCAGGCGCCAGAACCACTGAGCTAACCCTCTGGCCCTTCTTTCTATTCTTTATCAAGTACTTTTTAGTAATTTGTCCAGAAGCAAGATTCAGGTCTCTAAGGCTTGGAAGAATGCCCTCCTTCTGCATGTTGAAGGCTCAGTGTCCAGAGTGACATGACCAGAGATGACTGTGGAAGTCCTCAGGTCTTTAAAGAGGTGCTTTCAAAGGACACTGAGGGAGCCATTCTCTTCCTCTCTGTTTCCTGGCTCATGAGGTAAGCAGTTTGTACTATCATGTGCTTGTACACTCACCAGAAGCCCAAGGAATGAGGCCACTCTGTATTGGCCCAGAACCTTATGAACTGTAAGTCAAAACAACCCTTTTTTCTTTATAACTGAATTGCCTCAGGTATTTCATTATAGTAGCAGAAAACTGACTAGTATATAGCCCACACAAACATCTGGCTTCACCTGATTATCAGATTCTCAACAATATAAGAGTCATTGATTCTGCAGAATGCTCTAGTTCTGAATTTATGAATGATGTTCTGAACCTCTTTGTGGAATTACAGTGGGAAAGAAAAACTGGCCCTAGGAATTGGAGAACTGGTCTCATACAACTAGTCCTCGGCATTGTTTGAAATAGGCTTGGTTTGGCCATGTTACTCTCTTGCTAGACAACTCAGAGAAATGTCAGCTCTCAGACAAGGTCACTTGGAAAACACAATACAGGGAGATGAGCAAGTTCACTACACAATTATAACTAAGACAGATAAATGCAAGGTTACCATCACACATAAATTATCAAACACCCTTTTCTCTGTGCCTATAGGAATGACTGCGACTGCTTTACCAATCACAGCTTCAGCCTTGCTCCATCTACTTTCCTTATATATAAGATTTGTTGGGAAACCCAGAGAGAATGGTCTCTGCTTTCTAACACTACCGAATCTGCAACAAAGCTCTGCTGCCTTGGGTCCTCCCTAACCACCCACTGAAGTCAAAACATGATGACGGCTTGTAAACTACACTCCAAGATGCCTGGCTCCCCCAGGGTGTGTCTTTTCTCTATTTACTCTCTCTCTCTAGCTGTACTGACCCCAACTCACTCACTATTGGCACATTCCTCACAGTCATCAAAGCACAGGCTTCAGTGTCTTAAAATATGTCTTAGAGACAGACCCTTGGAGCAGTCATACTTCAGTCTATGTCTGTCATTCCTTCCATCTCAGGTTCCTTTCAGGTTTCTTCCCAGAGAGTTAACTCAGAAACCACTCTATGTGTTGTATTTTGGAGTTAAGAACTTTCAGCTCTGCTACTCACACTAAATTTCATCTTGGAGAAGTTACTTATCCTCTGTGTTTCCTTTTCTTCATAATAATACCCTCTTCATACTCATTGATCGATTGATTGATTGACTGATTTCTGAGACAGGGTCTTGTTGTGTAGCACAGGTGGCCTTGAATGTGCAGTGGTCCTCCTGCCTCAGCCTTCTAAGTGCTGGGGTTACAGCCACGAGCCACCATACCTGGATCCCACTTTTATACTCTTGAATGAGTTAATAGTATTTATAATATTAAATCAGTCAATATATGTACATAAAGAACTTACAACATACCTGCATACAGCACAGGATCAATATAATGTTTCCTTTTTTTTTTCTTTTTGGTATCAAGAATTGAACTCAAGGCCTCACCCTTGTCTTTCCTTTTCTTTTGAAAATAAAGACCATTTACTACCCTGAACCTGTGACTATTTTTCTCTGACTCTATATCCTTTGATGACCAGGGAAAGAGCTTCATGTTTCAACATACTATGACCAAGGTTTTTGGTGTTGATCTGTGTCTTTTATTGAAGTGTTGGGCAAATTAAAAAAGAATAGGCAGGGATGTAGCTCAGCAGTACAGCACCTACCTGGCAAGCATGAGGCCCCCAGTTCAATTCCTGGTACCAAAACAAAAGGATAAAAAAGGAATTTGCTTTACAAATTAAACATTCTTGCCAGATGTGGTGGCACATACCTCCCAGCATTTGGGAGGCTGAGGCAGTGGGATTGCTGTGAGTTCAAGGCCAGCCTGGGCTACAGGGTGAGTTTGAGTTCAAGGACAGCCTAGTGAGACTTTGTCTCAAAAAAACAAAAAGTTAAACATTCTTTGATGTTTAATATTAACATTCTTATCTATCTTTTTGTTTAGTGTAGAGTAGGCTTGATGTAGATACAGCTTTCAATTTTTATTTTCAATAGCCTTTATACTAAATTATATCTGCATCTCTCTTTTTTTTTTTGAGACAGGGTCTCGCTTTGTAGTTCAGGCTGGCCCTCAGCTCACTATGTAGCCCAGGCAAGCCTCGAACTCAGCAATCCTCCTGCCTCTGCCTCCCAAGTGCTGGGATGACAGGCGTGAGCCACCACGCCCAGCACTGTGGTATGTGGGTGGTGTGGTATTGATTGCTGGTGGGCGTTGGTCTCCATGCCCAGCATTGTATGTGGTTACCGGGGATTGAACTCAGGACCTTGCACTTGCGAGGCAGGCGCTGGAACCACTGAGCTAACCCTTCGGCCCTGCATCTCTCTTTTAAAAAAATTTTTTTTTTTTTTTTTGCTTTTTGAGACAGGGTCTTGTGTTGTAGTTCAGGCTGGCCCTGAGCTCACTATGGTGCCCAGGCAAGCTGCCACGAACTCAGCAATCCTCCTGTCTCTGCCTCCCGAGTGCTGGGATTACAGGCGTGAGCCACCACGTCTGGTATTGTGGTATGCGGTGTTGACTGTTGGTGGGCATGTCTCCACGCCCAGCATTATATGTGGTTACTGGGGATCGAACTCAGGTCCTTGCGCTTGCCAGACAGGCGCCGGAACCACTGAGCTAATCCTCCGGCCCCCAAAAAATTTATTTTTGAGATAGTCTCCCTAAGTTACTAAATTTCCCAGGCTGGGGTTGAACTTGCCATCTTCCTGCATCAGCTTTCCAGAGTGTAGGGGTTTACAGGTGTGCACTACCACGCCTGTCAAATTCAGGAATTTGCATACACTGCATACCTTTTAAGCTCTTCCTGTTGCTTCCAGAAAAGCTCTTTCACTGACATATGCTCTTCACGAAGTCGAAAGAGACTATCCTCCAATTCCTCTCGGTTCATCCTGCTCAAGGCTGGCTGGCTTTTCATATTCTTACCTAAAAATCCAGCACAGGGAAACCGGAATATGTTTTTACATGAGATTTTTTTTAATAAATTGAATTCTTTATTGGTACAATTTATATACATCTCAAAATCATGTATAACATTGGGGAATTTGTACCAGTATATGCCACAAGTTAATTCTCATTTTTACTTATATCCCTACCCACCCACACCTCCTCACCCCCTTTATATATGCTCTTTTATTTTCTTTCTGTATCATATTTATTCCTTCCCCTCATCACTTTCCCATGCCAAGTTTCCTATAGAAATTTTGCACTCTATAAAAGCTGTCATACTTTCAAAAGCTCATTTGCATCTACAGGTGTTCATGTCAAAGAGAAGATCTGGTAATTGTCTATCTGTGATCTATTGATTTCACTTATTAGTATATCCTCCAGGTGTCTCCATTTGCACCTAAATGGATCGATCTTGTCATTCTTTATGGCAGAGTAATACTCCATTTTATAAAAAAAAACACATCTTCTTTATCCACTCTCCAGTTGATGGACATTTGGGTTG
>PVIC010049444.1:0-13154 GCA_004025085.1 Thryonomys swinderianus | reverse complement strand
GGAGGGAGGGAGGGAGGGAGGGAGGGAGGGAGGGAGGACGAATTTGTGCTCCAGGTTAAGAACTGGGCTTGAACATTTTTTTTGTTTTGTTTTAGTTTTTTGAGACAGGGTCTCACTTTGTAATTCAGGCTGGCCCTGAGCTCACTATGTAGCTGAGATTAGCCTCGAACTCACAGGAGTCCTCGCCTCTATCTCCCAAGTGCTGAGATGACAGTCATCAGCCACCACACTCAGCACTGTGGTGTGGGATGCTGGGGAATCAAACTCAGAACCTTGTGATTGCCAGGCACACGCTGGAACCACTGAGCTAAATCCCCGGCCCTTGAACTGCTTAAAAAGAAAAAAGCGCTACTTACTGAAGAGCCCAAGTCTAGATGAGAAGGATTCTGGTCTAGTAACCCTTTCAACAAGCATCTTAGGAGCTACCGGCCAGTGGAATACCACACAGAAGCACGGGTAAATGTTTATTAGGCTGTAACCTTTAAAAGCAAAGATAAATGTGATTGCGGATACATGCAAACAATAATAAGCTAATATAACTCAACTGAAATGAACAGTCAGGGGAAGTGAGGCTTGCGGGTGGCCCTCTTGAGCCCGGAACAGACACACCTATTTAAAACAACAACAACAACAAAGAATCCCACGGAGTTTCATGAGACCTCTTTTCCTATTCTTTCTCATTATCTAAGCCTGGGGAAGTCTCCATGGAAGAAATGAAGGAAGCCAACCCTTGCAGGCAGCCAGCGTGAAGGGAGTCATGCACCACGCGTTGCTGGGAAGTTTATCTTGCCCCTTGAGGCGTGCTGCCTACGGTTCTGGGGAGCACATGGCCCAGACCATTTCCCTGTGGCGAGGACGTCACACCTCAGCAGCCCAACATGGGAGGTTTTATAGCTGATCTTTGCACGTTGTTAACAAATACTGTGAAACCCAGAAACTCTGCTCTTAAACAGCTATAAGAATTCTCTGGCTTGTAATAGCTCATCCTAAAAGAGAAGACTGGTTAATGAGAGCCAATCCACACATGCTCTGAAAACTTCATTTTGAAGTCATAGACCTTAATAAAGAAATATTAGCACCTAGTTGGTACACTGTCTATATTTTACTCCCAGCAGTTTAAATTGCATACCTTCCTTTCAGCTTGACCCAGGTGGTTTATCCTGGCAAATTTATGGTTTTAAAAAGTTTTAAAACACACCACAACCTTTTTTGCTTTATTTGAGATATTCTTTGTTCACCATTAATTGGCTAATAAAAAACTCAACCTTTTTGAATAAATATGATACAGAAAGCAAAAACAGCATGTATAAAGGGGGGAGGAGCTGTGGGTGGGTAGGGATATGGGTAAAAATGAGAATTAACTTGTGTCACATACTGGTACAAATTCCCCAATGTTATATGTGATTCTGAGATGTATATAAATTGTACCAATAAAGAATTCAATTAAAAAAATAAAAAAATAAAACTCAACCTTTTTAATTTGCCTTTTGAATATGGTCCTATGTTCTGAAACAAATAAGCCACTATTAAATGTTCATAGAAGAGTGTTTTATTCTGACTTTTGTTCCCTCCAAAAACAAACTAACAACAGTAATATCAAAAAAAAAAAAAAAGAATCCCACCAGTTAGCTTACCTAACCTGCCCACCAGGACATCTTGGTGATCAAAGCCTCAAATGATGAAAAGTACATTTGGAGGATTGTGTTGACCTTGGCAATTTCTACCTAGGAAACATCTCTCAAGTTCTTAACGATGGCTTGGGTTTTTTAGAAATCCCTGGGCACTTCCAAACAAGTTTAGTCTGTAAAAATTTTCTCCAGAAGACTGTTCTCATGTAAGGGATGAAAACAAACAAAATCTAGCTAGATGAAATGCTTTGCCTGAAGTCAAGTTAGTACTGTTCAATAACTACCACACACATACTTATGATGTGCCAGGCTCTCTATTAGAAACTTGAAAAAGATTGTTTCCTGCCAGGCGTGGTGGCTCACACCTGTCATCCCAGCACTCAGGAGGCAGAGGCAGGAGGACTGCTGAGTTTGAGGCTTGCCTGGGCTACACAGTGAGCTGAGGGCCAGCCTGAACTGTAAAGCCAGACCCTGTCTCAAAAAAAAAAAAAAAGATTGTTTCCTATGTACCTCAAAGCAGAGCTTGGGAAAAGTGTAGTTATCACTCTGTATTAACAGTGATAGAAACTGCCACAAACGTGGTGGCTTAAGCCAAGACCAATTCATCATGGCATGGTTTCTGTGGATCAGCACTGGTTGGATGGCCAGCTGGCTGGCTAGCTGGTTCGGTCTCACACTTGGGATCCAGGCCGAGGCCATACTATCACTGAGCTATAACCCTAGCATTTTTTTGTTTTGAGAAAGAGTCTCTCTAGTTGCCATGGGAGACTCAAGCTTCCAGTCTTCTGGCCTTAGCCTAAGTGTTGGATTACAGATGGATTCTACTGCACCCAACTTTCTTTCTTAAAACTGCAAGAAACCACAGCCCACATAAACTCTAAGAGTGTGTATCTATGAATGGGCTTGTGCCCCTGGATTTTCTTTTCAAGGATCTATTCTTTCATGTATAAGATCACTTTTATTTCCTGTTAGTGCCATTTTTAGGAATGTATTCTTATTTCTAATGTCAAAGAAAGTTGTCTACCTCAACCTTTAGTCCATACTCAGTTCCACGCTGCTTGAAAAAACTAGAAAGGATAGAGCCCAAGAGTTTATGGACATATAAGACATACATACATTAAATAAACAGCAGAATAATATTCTAAAAGCATTATGTAGATTGATGTAATATGTGCTTTTAAGGATGTCAGGCGAGTGGAGCAGAAGAGACGGGATGGGTAATATTTCCTTATGCCCAAACTCACTGCCTACTCCTTACCATGTCAGGCGAGTGGCGCAAAAGAGCTGGGATAGGTGATATTTCCTCATTCCCAAACTCACTGCCTACTCCTTACCAGCTCTCAGCCTCTCATCCAAGTGCTGCAATCAAACCCAATCCATCTGTCAGACCTTGGCCAGGTATCACCCTTTTCATGAAGATTTCCTAAGTCTAGTTGAACATCCCTCCTAAGCACCTACACTTGCCCTAACACAGCATTTACTACACTGTATTATACCAAATGTGTTCTTCCAAACGTCCAAATATGCAAACTGAAAGGAAAAACAAAAGATACTCAAGAAGGAGTTCTGCCTTGTTCTCCACTGCACCCTCAGCATGTACCACAGCATGTGGCATATACTATACACAAATGCGCATTAAATAACTGAGTTAAGCTGATCCCCAGGGGAATCCCCTGGCCCAACAGAGCAGAAAGGGAGGAATCAGTTTCTTGATCAATCCAGAAACTCCTAAGAATAGAGACGGGTTCCAAAATTCCCGTGAGTTATATTCCATTTAATTGACACATTTGATTCAAATCATTTTGATGAACACTGGCACCTGCCACCTAATAGCAGACACTGCCAGTCTGTGAAGCTTGGCAGGAGGGAACTGGGACTCCAGCACTGCTGATGAGATTACACCTCCATCTGGCCTCGGTGAGAGAGATCGGTCCGCTGAGCCCCTCGAGGCATCCGCCTCCGAAACAGAACAGCTGCTCGTGACCTCACACTCCTCGGCGAGTACTCAGAGCCAGGGCCCAGTTGCTTCCCTTGCTCAAAACAATCTTCAAATTAACCCCATTGTGCCTCGCAGTTCTGTCATCGCCAGGACCAGGACTCTCTGAGGTCACCCATCGTCACACCTCATCCTCTCCCACCAGCCGATTCTGTTCCAAGCACCCACAAGCAAGGTCATGTCCTCTGTCCTAACCCAACAACCGCCAGCCCCTGAGATCGCAGTTCCAAGCATCCCTCCCCAGCAGGCATCTGGAACCGCCCGTCTCACTTTTTCTGTTAGTCCCATTTCAGTCCCTCTTCAGACAGGTGGAGGTCTCCAACCCATCACCACGCCGTTCCGCCGCTCACTCTTGATCTTCCCAGTTGTACCCTAAGGTTGGACATTTAGACTCAACATCATGTGTTGCCTGGCCATCTGGGAGCAACGTGGACAGCTCTAAACAGCCCAAGCGCAAGCTTCTCTCCCACTCTCCTATCACAGTTCAGTCCTCTCACTAAACGACACTCCACGTCAAGGGGACCAAGAAAGCCCGTCAACCCCTGAGAAGCAGGCCGTAAGCTATGAGCCCGCAGACTTATTCAAATCACATCCTCCAGCAGGCATTGAGGGACACTGTCATCCCCCCGAAACTACAAACTCCGCCTCCTACAATCCAGGTTGCTTATTCGGTTCCCAGCTCAACTCTTTATAACCTGGCTTGAGGACCAGCGGTCTCCGTTCTCAGGCTATCAGACCTGTGACTAATAAACCACTGTTGACCTCATCTGCCTAGAACTAGATGTCATTTGATCAGCCATTCCCATCACACGATCGCAGGAATCCCTCCCTCACCACAGGGTGAGGAGGACACGTGCAAAACGCCAGCCCTCTTTACCCACCCTAAATGCCACGATTCGTCATTATAAACATCACTCAAACGTTTCCAACCCCCTGCATCTCACCCACTGTCACACTCTGCAGAAAGCACATCTACTTAACCTCAACTCACTGTGCCACATCACCAAGAATCCTCCTCATAGGCAAACAACCACACTCTCTGATGCTACTTTACAAGCTCTGAGCACAGTACTACGTGAGTATTCAACAGCGCCTGCAGCTGCCGATTTCCCACTGAGCTTAGTATCTCACCATCAAAGCCTACAGACCCCCAGCTTCACCTGCACCCAGCTCAGCGCGCTCCAGCCACACTAACCTGTAACCAGCCGAAAGGGTTTCATCCCTGGGTCCTTCTATATGCTGTTGTCTCTACCCAGAATCTTCTTCCTCAAAAACACCTGCACTGACCATTGGCAGTGATAAATTCTCTCAAAGGCGACCTTCTCGCCGAGAGGATCTGGCCGAAGTAGGGAAGCCCTGCCAGCTAACTCACTTTATCACATTTTCAAATCATTATCTGAAATTATCTGTGCATTTTTCTAACGGCCTGCTCCCATGCCAACAAAATGAAGTCTTCAGGGGAATCACACATTGCTCTCTGTCCTATCCCAAGAGTCTCAATTCAATCCTATACTATATGTATTTATCAAATAATGGTTAGGCTCAGATTTCACACAGAAAAAAAGAGAGAGGGCAGAAATACTAAGTATTTCCGATCACATCATGACAATGCATTTATCCACCAGCCCTCCAATCTTATTTTTTAAATGGGCTTTCTTTTATATTTCATTTACCAACTAAGAATACTTCACTCAAGCAAACTGCCAGTCTGAAGCGTTAGTCATTCGTCTCCCGAGAACTCTCAAATCTTCTAGAGCACTCACTATACATTATCGACGACAAAAGGCCTAAACAAGCATTTGAAATCGGTACCAGTAAAACTAGGTGTGACCTACGCCTTCAGTCATGTTTATTTTACTTAATAGTGATTGATACATTCACAAGAAAAGGAAGTAAATACAGCTGTCAAAAATAAATGAGTTTTAAGTTCTTAGTTTTATTTGTTATCAGGAACCAATATTCTTGACTGTCAATATTTCTTATATTACTTTGAACTGGGAACCCGGCATCTGTACCACTGTGTGCCGATATATTCTGCTCAAATTTATGACATGTGATTAAATGTAAGGGAGACTTCATGGAAGGAAACAGTACGTGAGGACCCTCAACTGCATGGTGCAGAGTAGTCTGCCAGGTGCTGGAAGGATTCAAAGAAGGGGAAGGACCAGCTCCTACTCTTGGAAGCTTGGTTTGATACAGGAGATCAGAAACAAAACACTTCACTAAATTAACTACTGATCAACAATTCGATTCAGAAGTTATATATGTGATGATAGAATCTTGGAACAGCCAAAGGGTAGATAAAGCTTGATGCCTATGATTTATCAACTGAAATTAACTTATATTTTTATATTTTCTTCTAATGAACTTCATGAGAACAATGTTTTGTTTAGATTCAGATCTGGCTGATGCTAAAAATTGTGAATTATTTGCAGATTATTCTAATGTTATTTTTAAACTTTGTATTCTCTGAAAGAAAATGATCATAATCCATTATAATATTTGTTACTACCATTTGCATTATTGTGAATATACATTACTTGTGTTGCATATTTGCTTGATTATAATATAAACAAGTAAAACTCAATTTATTCAATGAAATTTTAATCCAAATCTTAGTTTGATGTGTCCAATAATTCAAGTTCCTTTTGGACACCAGCTATCAAAGTTGACTGGCTCATGTCATGACAAATTCTTCCTAAAGCTCAGCGGCTATTGGTAGTAAAAGTATTTTTTGTAAGCATTCTTAAAATATTTTGTTAAAACTCTTTGGTGACAAGAACATGAGAAGGAAGGCTTTCCACAGAACTGTAGCAGGGGTCCAACAATCAAAGACGACTCCATTTCTTGACCTCTGGGCCAGCACATCCCAAAGTTACAAAATTGTCTCAGGAATGCTTTATCCTACACACCAACCTCAGCCAGGCCTTGGTCCAATAATTCCACAGGCCAGTTTGTGTTATACATATGGTCCCATCTGTGTAGTGTAACGATCCTACTAACTCACCAACAATACAGACTTTAATTCGATGCTTTAATGAATTAAGGTAGAAGGTAGATTTCACTTTTTCCAATGCAGGTGTCTACTTAAACGTGGGTACAGACCTTGTTGCTTTTCTTTAAAGGAAGTAGAACAGTAAAGGAAAACAAGGATCAGTGAAACAAATATTTTCAAAAAAGAAGAGTTTGTTTCTCTTACTTCTCCATTTCCCACATATAAATCTCTATTGCTGAGGTCCCTGAGAAAAATTCATAAAAGTTACCCACTAGAATGGCAAACAGGCTTCAACTCTTAGACTAAAACATTGCTGCTTAAAGCTTGAACACTGCTGAGAAACACATTTACCACTGTAGAGTTGAGCACTGGACTTTCCTACCCTTGAATTGAGTCAGAATTTAACTGGAAACAATACTTCAACGCACTAGGCAAGAGGAACCTCCAAGCCCCAGGATCTCCCCCTCCCCCTCTCCTATTCTCTTTTTGTGCATATATTCCCCCATTAGTCCTATGGCCCAAATTAGACTCCAAGTTCCTCAGAAGTCTCCCTGACTTCACATATTATTTTGCTTCAGAACCTCTTACATATAGTGTATCACTGCTTAAGTTATGGTTTTATTAGTTAACCTGTTTTCTAGCAAAAGCCTAACTTTAATAAAATGGATGAGATCTTGTATCTTCTTTATATATTACAGGTTCCACTACTCTGATGGTCACACAATACATGCTTTGTAAAGGACCGAGCCTGTTTTTGAAAGGAAAGTCCTGTAGCCAAGCTGCTGGCCAGTTGCTCTCAAAATTATCAAAATCCAGTTCATCTCAATATGATCATGCACAGAACAACTGAAAGACAAGTTGTAATAAAAAGAAAAACAAGGCTTATCTACTCAAAGAGGTTCATTTAGCAAAGTAAAGATGAAGCAGAGTAATCTCACTTTGAAGTTAAGGCCACATTTTGCATTGATGTCAAAGGCTTTAGTTATAGGTTCTTTTCCTTTTTCCCCTGCTACTCTGATCTCACAGAGACTCCCTGATCACTTTCCTTGTGACTAGGAAAGTCTACCACCTGCCTTGCCATCGCAGATGGACATAAACCAGATTTAACTAAGGACTCGTGGACTCCAAGAACCAGGACTAATTAAAAAGACCATTTTCTCTCAGGACAGAAATGCAGTAATAATAACTGAGTAATAATATCCATTTTAGAGGGTTGCTGAAAAGCTTAACCATGGCGGTGAGCAGTGACTTCCCCTCATTGGGCCCTTAACTCGAATGGATAGTCAAAGAGTACTGCTGTTGTTATAGTTTTTATTTAACGGTCCTTCCTCAACAGTGATGCTTTAGGAATCCAGTTTGTTCTGCTGGTTATCACTTTGTATGCAGAACTTTCCTGTCACTGGGTTCCCTACTCCCAGTTTCTTTATCACTGGATTTCCTACATTCCTCTGCAGGTGATCTGATAGTGGTCCTATCAGCCATCCAAGGCCAAGGTGATAAATAATAGTTATCAAGACTCACCCTTTCCTCAGAAGTTGACTCACACCTAGCAGAGCCAGCAGCCAGATAATGTCAAATTTTCTTTTTAAAAATATTTATAGGGGCCGGAGGGTTAGCTCAGTGGTTCCGGCGCCTGCCTCGCAAGCGCAAGGACCTGAGTTCGATCCCTGGTAACCACATATAATGCTGGGTGTGGAGACACACCCACCAACAATCAACACCGCATACCACAATGCCAGATGTGGTGGCTCACGCCTGTCATCCCAGCACTCGGGAGGCAGAGACAGGAGGACTGCTGAGTTCGCTGCGGCTTGCCTGGGCACCATAGTGAGCTCAGGGCCAGCCTGAACTATAAAGCGAGACCCTGTCTCAAAAAGCAAAAAAAAAAATTTATAAACTTTATAGAGCCCACTGACGATAGCTCACTTAGAACAATGTCCCTGACAGGTTCTAAAACCAGCCATCTCCTTGTTTATATTTATACTCTGTATTTATACTCTTTTTATATGCTTCTCTCCAATTAACTCCACCCTCTTCTGTCCTAATCTGAAACTTTGGTCAATTTCAAGATTAGCATCACATCTAATCTTCTTCTGTTTCTGCTGTCCTTTGTTCTCCTTCTTCCTCCTTTATGTTCCTCCAGTCATTTATTACCTGAATTTTTTTTCTTTATTAGGTCTATTGGTACATTTTAGATACACATCACGATCACATTCAACATTGAGGGTTTATACCTGTATATATCTGACAGCCAGAGAGTTTCCTACCCTGAATTTTTCACATCAAATTCTCATGTCTTCATGTGTCCTTCCTGGTGAGCTGCTTTTGGGCCACTTTGCACCTTTTGAAAGCCACTTCACTTCAAAATGAAGATCTATAAATCATAATAGTGTTCATGAGCTTTCTCTTGCCATTTTGTAAAAGATCAGGTAGGCTACAGCTTAAAATGAATGGATGAAATAAAGTAATGAAGCTTTGAAATTATCTCTTGATACCAACTATCTATATCCTTTCATTCTCCCCACTCTAGTCATTTTCCTTTTTCTCTTCTCATGGATAATTGAGAAATGAAATAATGCAAATTCTGCTCTCTAATTTTGAAAAAAGAAGAGGAGATATAACCAAGAAGTTATATTATGACAAGGAAGGAAAAATGTCCTAAAAGCATTGTTTTTCATTCTAGAATATCATCATTTGTTATCCAAACACTCTGAAGGATAAGTTTTTTACCCATTTTCTGACTTCACTCTCAAAATCCATGTGTCATTTATGGGTCAAAGGACACTTAAGTCCTAGTTTGTGTCTAACTTCAATAGTAAGAGGAATTTGTTCCGATGCCAAATAAAGAACTTCAACCTAAAATAACCAGAAATGTTGTATCTTGATAATAAAATCAATTGAATTCCAATTCTCAAGGTTTGTTCTACTTTCCATGAGTTTTCACATTGCCATACTTCCTGCCTTTCCCCTTCTAGTTACCTAATAACCTAGGAACACAATGCTCTGAATTACAGTTCAATTTAATATATCTCCTTGGTAAATGTATCTTGATATATAGAACTTACTTTTCTCCAGAGAACTGAACAAATAAACAAACACAGTTGATAAGCTGGAATTTACTAAACTTTTATTTCTCTGTAGACCTCTAATACTCAAATGTCCTTGCAAGAATATGGTTAGCACTGAGTCAACGTCTCAGCACATATAAAGGAAAAAAATGAAACATGATTCCTAACCATTGGAAGCAGACAGTCCAGCTGGGATTGATTTTATTGCCAGCATGTGCTAAGCCCTAATACATGTCTCCACATATACATTAGGGTTACACAACAGTACAAGGTAGAATACACAGTTGGAGAAAAATGACTTTGGATTCAGGTGCTTACCCAAAATTCTCTTTGTATTTCCTAATTAATCCATTCATGTCCCATTAAAGGCATGGTCCTACTTTATACCATGACCCTCCCTGTGCCCTCCCATACCCATTCAAATATTGGATTACTTATGAGCACTTGATCAATGTAAAGAATCCATAAACTGGGAGAAGTGGTTCATGTTCCTATTCCTTCCTCCTTCCCTCTCTTCCTCCCTTTCTCAGATTTGAACTAAGATAAGAAGACTACAATCAAGTTGTGGTGGACCTGTGAGTTCACTGACAGGTGGCAAAAAGGCAAGTATGAGGAGGCGCCAAAGGAGGGAAAAAGAGAACTACATTTGTTAGATTGCAAAAGTGGCTGATGGGCCGGAGATTTAGCTCAGTGGTTCCAGCACCTGCCTTGCAAGCACAAGGTCCTGAGTTCGAGTTCAATCCCCGGTAACCACATGCAATGCTGGGCGTGGTGACTCACGCCCACCACCAATCAGTACCACATACCACAGTGCCAGGCATGGTGGCTCACGTCTGTCATCCCAACACTCGGGAGGCAGAGGCAGGAGGATTGCTGAGTTCGAGGCTTGCCTGGGCTACATAGTGAGCTCAGAGCCAGCCTGAACTACAAAGCGAGAACCTATCTCAAAAAAAAAAAAGTGGCTGAGATTGTCTCCATCCTCCCGTGCAGGCCTGCAAGATGAAGTTCGTTTTCCTGTTCACTGATCTTGGTCTCAGGCCTTGCTTGGGCCCTGTAACAGAAGAGGGAGCTTCACAGGTGCTCAGTTTGGAGCATGCCTTCAGTCTCTGGGAGTCCTCTGGAAGCCCAGGGCACCATGGGAAGCAGACCAGAGACTCTCCTGGAGGATGAGAGGACACGAGGTGCAGACGCCCTGCGCCCCTGACCAGCTCATGCAGCTCCCAGTGACAGTTTAAGAGGCCTGTCCGGGTGTGCAGCCCAGCTGAGCCGCCGACTCTCCCCAGAGATCAGCAGTCAGTGCAGACCTGAGGAAGCTCCCAGGAGAGCCAGGAAATCAGGAGAAATAATAAGACTCGCTGCTTTAAGTAATTTGCTTCGGGGCTTTGTTGGTTGGCTTTGCTGGGCTTACCCCAGGGTTCAGCGCTGCCTGTCAGAAATGGTGCTGTGCAGAAATGGTGCTGCTCCCATGGTGGACCTATCAAGTATGTGATCCGACTTCCCCACCACAAAGGTGTTCCTGTGACGCAGCAGGCCTGATGGAGCCCCTCACTGCTCTGGAAACAGTAGAGACCTGACCCAAGAAAGAATAATGGTAGTCCTTTCCGGGAAACTGGTGAAACAGCAGGCACTAGTGAAACAGCAGTCTCAGATTCTTCCCTTTTGAGCATTTGTTACCACCAACTAAGAATTAAACAGAGAGGGGAAAGAAGGGGAGGGAAAGACAGAGAAGAGCAGGGGAGGGGAGAAGACAGAGAAAAGAGCAAGGGAGTCAGAAAGGCAGAGAAGGAAGGTTGGTTGGCTGTCTGGCCAAAGATGGGAAAAATCCATTTGTATGGCATCATACGAACTGGAGCTAACTACATCTAAGTTCTCAGACTTGATTAAGTTCTCAGGCATGATTATGTTTAAGGTAAGTTTCAGACATATCTCAAAGGATCCACCATCTGTCTAGAATGCTGGATCTCTTCGGTCTCATTAAAGTGCACAATATACACACGCTCTGCTTCCTCCACTTCTTGGAGTTGTAAGGTGTAGTATCTCATGTTTCTCTAAGGCCAACACACGAAAGACAAAGTCATGACAGTACTGGGGTAGCAACGAGGTAGAAGCCTCATGGGCAGGAGCGCCATGAATGAAAGATGACAGTATATTTTCTCTCTAGGATGTGGGGAGATAGGTCTTTCTCAAATGGGAAAAAGATCAAGAGATAGAGAGGGAAGGGGTGCGAAAGGGGTGAAAAAAGGATTAAGTTATTTTATGCACAGGTACCAACTCCACATAAAGAATATAAACATAGTGCAAACATGAATATAAAAAATAAATAGAATGACATATTAATCTGAAGAACAACAATAAGAAAGGGAATACATCATGAGTAAAGCAATTGCTAAATTTACTGACCTGGCAGAAATCTGTGGTATTTTAAAACACGACAATTTCCAATCTGATATCCAATGAATTGGCAAAGAGTGATCTTCGCGATAAAGAAGTTGGCTTGGTTCTCCCTTAAAACTGGCGCTCGCTGTGGCAGACTGAGTGGAGATGTTTGTTGTTTGGGCCGCTGCCCACGCCTCCCATCCTCTTCAGCTACTGAATGCTGCGTCTCCTTGAGGAACCACCTCCATCAGTGGGACAGGCTGTGCCGAGCTGAGCCAGCAAAACACTTCTCCTGGCGGCTCAAATATTGCCCAGAGGCACCTAACAATCAACAAGTCTGCCTCATCGCTTTGGCAGCCCCATTACAACCAAACCTTCAGAGTTTCTACTAACTCATCCCGAACGTGTTCCTATTGGTTTGTAGAACCACCTTGTATTCTGCTAACAAATTCATTTTATTACTAAAGTTCCACCCGATCAGTTTCTGTCACTCACGTTAAAGAACACCACAAAGCACACATAACCTGTTGACCAGTCACCTATGTTTCTCTCCCAGAATACAAAGTTGTTTCTAGATGCATGGCCAGGCCATACTCTGTTTCCAGGTACCATGTGACTAGTTCTCATTTATAGAATAAATTCAAGTTATTTCCAAATCTAAGGAGCTAAAAAGTTTGAGTGCCTTTTCTACCTCTCCTGCGTGGCAGACTAGAAATTGATGCCTGGGGTCACCGTGGATGTCACACAGAAAAGGGTAGAGCCTTCAGGCACATATTGCTGAGCGTGTCAGTAATCCCAGCATTCCTGGGGCCTGAGGCAGGAAGACAGAAAGCTTGAGGCTGGTAGGGCAACTTAATAACTTAGTGAGAGCCTGCTTCAGAATTTTTTTTAAATGTTTTTAAACTAGGAATGCAGCTCAGTGCAAAGGCCTGAGTTCTATTCTCAGTACCAGAAGAAAAAGGAAGCAAAAAGGAGAGGGGAAAGAAGGGAAACAGAGAGGAAGAAAGGAGGGGGAAGGGATCGAGAGGGGAGTAAAGGAGAGGGAGGGGAGGGAAGGAGAGGGGGATGGTGGTTTCTTCTGCTTGAGTCCC
>PVIC010049443.1:0-13157 GCA_004025085.1 Thryonomys swinderianus | reverse complement strand
TTTTTTGCTTTTTGAGACAGGGTCTCGCTTTGTAGTTCAGGCTGGCCCTGAGCTCACTATGGTGCCCAGGCAAGCCGCCGCGAACTCAGCAATCCTCCTGTCTCTGCCTCCCGAGTGCTGGGATGACAGGCGTGAGCCACCACGTCCGGCATTGTGGTATGCAGTGTTGATTGTTGGTGGGCGTGTCTCCACACCCAGCGTTATATGTGGTTACCGGGGATCGAACTCAGGACCTTGCGCTTGCGAGGCAGGTGCCGGAACCACTGAGC
Organism: Thryonomys swinderianus; assembly: GCA_004025085.1. Classification (NCBI taxonomy): domain Eukaryota; kingdom Metazoa; phylum Chordata; class Mammalia; order Rodentia; family Thryonomyidae; genus Thryonomys; species Thryonomys swinderianus. Next base: position 12,888 of record PVIC010049443.1, on the reverse strand, counting down.
TAACCCTCCGGCCCGACAGTTCCTCCTTCTATCTTTCTCTAAGACAGCTATTAATGAAGCTCCCTCCACACTCAAAGGTGTCCCATTTTGACCACTAAATTCTATGATCACCACCCAGGGAATCTTGGTAATGTACGCTCTGGTCTTGGTGATTATCTGTATGTTTCTAGTGAATTCCTGTTACAAAACTAAAATAAGATTCCAGATTATATTTTGCAAATCTAAAATAAAGCATTGTTTATAAGACATGATTTAAAAAATATACCCCACTGACTTCCTAGGCAGAATTCCCCACAATATATATTTCTTCCTATGGGAGTCACTTGTTTTCTTCAGTGGCTGGTATGTGAGCTGGTATTCTCTAACGAGGCTACAAGCTCACCCCTGTTCCCTCTTTCTGGTCCCTGATGTATATAGTAGTCTTCACTTGGCCATGGAGTATACTTTCAAAGACTTCCGGTGGGTACCAAGAATCGTAGATAATGAGCCCTCTGTATACTTTTTTTCAGCACATGCATACATACATATGATAAATTTTACATATGAATTGGCACAGTAAGAGATTAACAATAAGAATAATAAAAGTTATAACCATATACTGTAATAAGAGTTACTGAAAACTTATACATTGTTTATTTCTGGAACATTCCATTTAACATTTTCATACCTTGGTTGACCTTGAGTGACTTAACCATGGAAAGTGAAATTACAGATGGGAAGGAAGGAGTTTGTAGTTAGTTACTGTCTATTTATTTAAAATATTTACACAGAATTGGTCTTTGTCATGCTTTAGACCGTAAGGTCAGAGTGCAGAACAAAACCGAGTTGATTTGTTCCTCACGGACGTTGTTGTTTAGTGGGGCAGACAGACCTGGGGACCTGCCCTGACTTCCCTAATGAGGAAGTGATTTTGAAGCTGAGTCTGAAAATGAGAAGAAATTAGTTAGGCAGTGAAAGAGGAGTCTCTTCAGGCTGAGGGACAACAGGGCCGAGGCAACCAGGGCAGCCCTGGTGGAGTTCAGAGGTGTGGGCAGCTGAGCATGAGGAAGGGGAGTCTGTTCGTGTGGCATCGTGGGGCCTCAGCAGTGAACGGCATTTACAGGGGGTGTTGGGCCTGCGGGGCCAGTGCTCACCAGGGCTCGGCTGGCAGAGGGCAGTCAGTGTGGCTGCTTGGTACAGTCTTTATAGAAGGGAGCAATTGTTTTTGACCACTGGTTTCACTTTCTATTCATACAGTGTCTTAGCTGTTCCCTTGGACAATACTTATATGTGCTCTGTTTGGTACTCTGAGGCCCAAAACAAAGACTGCAATTTTCAGCCAGGCTAAAGCAAGTAGAACGGAAGGTTCTAATCTGGCTTTGAGAATTGAGGAGAAGTTTTAAGTGAGAAACAAAAAGCAAAACCCTTACTCATGGTGCGTCTTTCTTGAGCCAAGAGCCTGAAAGGTTAAAAAAACTATTACCATGTAGAAAGCGAAACTATGCCGAGAATGCCAGTTTTGGGACTGTGTGGAGGCCTCTGAAGGGTAAGTATCTTAAAATATGCAAGCAGTCGGAACCAGGGGCTGGGTGCTTCTCTTGTTTTTCCTTTGCTGACACCTGACCCTAGGAGGTGAACCCATGCTGTTGGAGAACGCGCTTTGTGTTTTAAATTTTAAATGACCTCACTTAAACATTAGCTTGGAAGTTTGACTGGAGGTAAGTGTTTGATGCCTAAATTTGAGAGCCTTCTTTACCGTCTGCAGGCCAGCTCTCTGATGGTCTCAGTTTTAGTCTTCTACAAAACTTGGCCATTTACATGAATTGTGGACCATCACTGTCCATCTTGCCTAGAAAGCAAAGCCAAGAGACACCTTATTAAGACAATTGTTGCTTGATTGAGTCACTGCTTATGGATGGATGGATGGATATGTGATTGATATATATACTTAATGGGGTCCTGGTGCCTGGATTAGGAATAAACTGCCTGCAGTATGATTTATGGACAATAAAGGGACTTTTCTCCAGTTTATTGTATTTGTAGAAAAGCTGTGGTTCCCCACTGGAAATCACTTAGATACTTTTCTATTGTCTTCCTTGCTGAGTCTTTTTTTTTTTTTTTTTTTTGAGACGGGGTCTCGCTTTGTAGTTCAGGCTGGACCTGAGCTCACTATGTAGCCCAGGCGAGGCGCCGCAAACTCAGCAATCCTCCTGTCTCTGCCTCCCGAGTGCTGGGATTACAGGCGTGAGCCACCATGCCGGGCTCTGTGGTATGTGGTATTGATGGCTGATGGGTGTGAGTCACCACGCCCAGCATTCTATGCGGTTACTGGGATCGAACTCAGGACCTTGCGCTTGCGAGTCAGGCGCCGGAACCACTGAGCTAAATCTCCGGCCCCATTTTTTTTTTTTTTTTTTAAATTTCAGGCTTTCACTAAAGTTGCAAGAATAGTACAAAGAATTTATTTTTCCTGAACCTCTGGGAAGTAACTTGCCCACACTGATGTCCTATCTCTTGAATATTTGAATGTCTTTCTACAGCAGGACCAGCCTCCAACACAGACACAACAGGACAATCAGAGAATAACACTGGCAGTTGATCACGCTAATCCACAGACCCCATTGAGTTTGGCAGGCATTTCAAAAGTGCCCCTTGTTGCAAGAGTCTGGTCCAGGCTGAGTATTGTATTTGGCTTTCCTGCCTCTTTGATCTCTCTTCAGTGTTCTTGAACTTGACATTTTTGACAATTGCAGGCCAGTTATCTTATAGGGATCTATCTTTGGTCTTACCGGTTCTTTCTTATGATGAGAGTTAGGTCATGCTTTTTGTTTTTTATAAGAATACCCCAGGTTGTTACATTTTCATGGATTGTGTGACTTTGTTTTATCCCTTTATTGGTGATGTCCATTTGATGACTTGATTAAGGAGGTACCTGTTAGATATCTGCAAAGATCTTTCTCCTTTTGGGGTAAAAATATTCTGGGGCAGGTACTTTGAGATTATATATCTGTCTATCACATACAATTTCTCATTGGCACTTCACATATTGCATAGCACCAATTACTGCTTTGACAGCAACTGCAGGTCCGTCTTCTAATTCCTATTCCCTCAGTTTTCGTATTGATTAATTGACATTTAATCATACGGGAAGACTTTCTTACTCCTTTTCCATGGATTTCCATATTTTAATTTTTGTTCAGTAATGGGAATTGAACGGATGGCCTTGGCATCGATACATTTCTAGCCCCCACCCTTTTTTGAGACAGGGTCTCGCTTTGTAGTTCAGGCTGGCCCTGAGCTTACTATGTAGCCCGGGCAAGCCTCAAACTCAGCAATTCTCCTGGTTCTGCCTCCCGAGTGCTGGGATTACAGGCTTGAGGCACCAAGCCTGGCATTTGTGGTATGCGGTACTGATTACCAGTGGGTGTGAGCCACCTCACCCGATATTGTATGTGGTTACCGGGGATTGAACCAGGGACCTTGTGCTTGCTAGGCAGGCACTAAAACCACTGAGCTAAATCCCCGCCCCCTTTTTTTCTTTTTTAACTTTGAGAAGGAGTCTCAAAGATCACTAAATCATCCAGGTTGGTTTCAAACCTGAGATCTTCCTTCTTTGGCCTGCCAGATATTGTGGTCACAGGCCTATATCATCATATCCAGTTTATTGTTTATTTTGATGCTCAAATTTTGTGACATTTCATCACCCCTTTTAAATTGGGTATATGTTCCCAAAATCTTTTGAGGACTTCCTTACTTACTAGGTAATAATTCTGGTTCAGGCTGGTTGGGCTTTCCCTGTCCCAGCCTTGACACTGGCCATAAAATCCTCTGATTCCTTTCAGAGGCAAATGGTATTTACGGTAGAAAGTATGATTTGGGAACCACTCATGCTTGGTGCTATTGGTGTGTTATTGGGCAGGGTTTGAGAATACTATTTAGGTACATACTTATACATACTTTTTTTTTTTTTGGAGACAGGGTCTCGCTGTTTAGTTCAGGCTGGCCCTCAGCTCACTATGTAGCCCAGACAAGCCTCGAACTCAGCAATCCTCCTGCCTCTGCCTCCTGAGTGCTGGGATTACAGGCTTGAGCCACCACACCCAGCACTTGGTATATGGTACTGATTGTTGGTGGGCGTGAGTCCACACCCAGCATTGTTATGTGGTTACCGGGATCGAACTTAGGGCCTTGCACTTGAGAGGCAGGTGCCACAACCACTGAGCTAAATCTCTGGCCTGCACACACTTTTGATATCTGTATTTATTTCCATTTTATTGAGACGAACAAAAAATTACAAGTATAGACCTATGCCTTGAACCCTAATTGAATACCCTGGATCATGCTAGTTTCTCTCTGTGTGTTTCTGTAACTCCTTCCCCAACAGTGAGAAGGTTCTGTTGTCCTGTTACTCAGTTGCTGCCTGTGTCTAGTCTCTTGCTTCCTTGGCTGGTCCACATCAGCGCGGGCGCCTTCTTCCCTCTTTACTTCTGCGTATTCCAAGCTGAGTATTCTGAGAAACTGTAGGTAGAAGAGTAGATTTGTTTAAAAAATGCTATCTATGAAGGTTTGAAACCATCTGAGTGTGAAGGCACACACCTGTAGTTCCAGCCCTCCGGAGGCTGAGGCAGGAGGATCACTCTTCATGCCAGCCATGACTGCATAGTGTTTTCAAGGGCAGCCTGAATTACATAGTGATACTGTCTCAAAATAAAATTTAAAAAAGCAAAGAAGGAAATGTATGTTAGTAAGAATATTTGTGTCTGGATGAAGACTGCTCCAACTTTTATTACCTGAGAGAATTGATTTGCAGAACACAACCTTTACTCACCAGATAGTTCTTTCCCTCATAACTTAGGTGACCACTACCTCCAGAAAGCGCCCAAACTCTAGTCTTTCCTGTAGCACAAAACACTATAAACTTCTGTCGTCTGACTCTCCTTCGTGTCTCATGTTCTGTGGGACTCCCGTGCACACATAGTTACTTAAATACAGATTTTCTGCCACTAATCCATGTTATGTCCCTTTAGCTCATAGCCTGTTCCAAGAACCTAGAAGGGTAGAAGGAATCCATTTTTCCTTCTCTGTAGGCCCATTGCGACCCAGCTTGACCTCGTTTCAACTTGTTGACATTGCAGAGAGCTTATTTCCAAGTAAGGTCACATTCGTAGGCTCAGGGTGGACATGAACGTTGCTGGGACACTGCTCAGCCCCGTGCATGTGCTCTGACTAATGGGCTTCGGACTGAATCGCTCAGAATGGAAGTGAAGGAGGAATAAGCAGTAGAGAGAAGCTCTCTCAGTTGCTTTGTGAAGAATGCTTTTAGTTTAGGATCTAAAATTAGAGGAGGTTAACAAATTGAAGGCTTGCCTGGTCAGTTTAGTGAGACCTTGTCTGAAAATAGAGAAATAAAATGGCTGGGAATATAGCTCAGTAATGGGAAAGCAACCCCGGGTTTGATCCCCAGTCATGGAAAAAACATCAAGCTCTCTGCTGACCTCCAGACTGTCTTGGAAAAGTCGGGACTAAGAGGAAACTACTACGCAGGACCCGCATGATGTAAAGCATTGCAGCCCCTGAACCGCTGTTCCGGAAATGTCCTCACCTTCTCTGTGTGCTGCTTCCATAGGGTTGGGGTGTGTCCTGCCATCCGGGCTGTCCAATTCCAGACCAGTGCATGTCCTCGGTTCTGTAAGTGCTGTGTGCACAGAGCACTTGTGGATGAGCAAGTGGTCACCAGCCCCCTGGTGTTTGCAGAAGGATCCACCGTGGGTGGGGAAGCCCCTGCCGTAGCATGGCAACCCTGGTAGTTTGGACGCACCCTATCCTTTCCTCTGCTTTCTTTTCCCACTTGTATCTCCTGGGTGTTCTCATACAATTTAAAATGTTCTAGAATCCCAGGAGTCCATTGCTGCTGGGGATTTAGCTCAGCACGTAAAGAGCCTGCCTAGGAGGTGTGAGGCCAGGAGTTTGATCCCCAGTACCAAAAGAAAAATGAGGGGTGGGGGGCAGAGATTTAGCTCAGTGGCACTGTGAGTGGCCGGCAAGCTCAAGGTCCTGAGTTTAATCCCTGGTATCAGATAACTAACTAACATTAAGAAGAATAGTGGACCACTGTGTGCCCCAGTAGTCTGTTTTCTAATCACTACTTTGTGTTTAAACATCTGCCTGGTAGTCTGGGTCAACTTAAGTTCTTGCTATTATACATAATGTTCTTTAAATATCTTTGACCATAAATTTTGTGTTTGCACAAATTATTGTCAATTTGTAATTATTGATCAGATGCTAGACCTGGTACTTTTCCCCTGTTGTTTAATCCTTACCACAAACTCTTGAGTAAGCTGTCTCCATTTTACAGAGGAGAAAACCAAGGCATGAAGATTTTGGGTTCTGCCACCCTCTGCATTTGTTATGAGGCAGTGCCCTAAGAAATAGTTACAGTTGTCCAGTGGAGTGTCCGCCTCCCCCAGCACTCCGGGACCTGAACAGCTTCTGGACTTGTGGAAGGTGGAAGAAACTAAGGGATTTTTGAATCTTTTAAAGGAATGGAGGTTGGTTTCTCATTTAAGGTCACAAGTCCCTGAGCTTTGTCTCATGTCAGACTCAGGTAACAATGTGTCATAGTCACAAGTTTGCTCCTTACCTACTTGTGATGGGCGTAGGAGCCCCAGAGTTCTTCCCTGGTCACTGTTCTGCCCAGGCAGGGGGGCTGTGCTGTGCTGGAGGCATCATGTCAGTCTGACCTGGAGCGCTGTTCTGTGTCCTCATTGTGTCTGCCATCCTCCTCCGTGATAAATAAGGGCATTTGGGGGCCCTGTGAAGGTCATGACGACTCTTAGTAGGAAGCGCCACATTGTCAGAGTAACTAGAAAGAGCCAGATGAGACTGATTGCCATTAATATCCAAATATTTCTTAGGGGTGTCCCATTAGTACGAGTTGTCTATCCTGATCAGGGAAGGCTATCTTGGAAGGGTAGGTTCACAGCTGTCTCCTGAAAGTCAAGTGAAAAATGATTTGGTGTTGAGTGTCACAATACAGACAGGGTGCTGTGGGATTTAAGTAGGGTGGAGTACAATTTTAGGGCTGAGAAGTTTGGCGTTCCTAAGAGGTCCTGCTACCAAAACAGAGCTTATTTTTAGAGCGGGGAGGAACATGGTGAACATGGTCTCCTGGCTCAGTGTTTGCTCTTCAGATGCACTTGACATGGCAGGTGATGGAAATGGACAAATATCCAAACTGCTAAGTCCTTTCGTGGTTTTCAGAACCTTAAATAAACATGAATGTGAAATTGACATTAAGGTAGTAGAACATTAGCTTTTCGTGGGGCTTATTTGTGTTCCTGAAATAGTTTTCCAGGTTAATCAGTAACAGGCTGGGCAGGGCACACTTCACTTCTGCTTTCAGAAAACCCCTCAAGGACTTGGGTAGGTGGCCCATGCATCGGGCCAGGTGACTCTGTTTTAAGAAGCAGAAATTAAAATGAAACAACTAGAAAATATACCCCAGTGATGCAATGGGAAAAATCCCCACTGTTTCTTTCCTGTTTTCTTAAATTTCTTAAAGATGAGAGGGAGGAGGTAGAGTGGAGAGAGGAAGATACTTTTATTTTGGCACATGGGAGTGGAGAAATAATTGTTTTCCTAATTCAAACTACAAAAATAAAGCTTGAGTTGGCCAGGATACGCAATATGTTCTGTTGATTCCCTCTTGCCAGGAAGGTACTGAAAGGGGCGGGAAGGGTAAGAGAATACATTGGGAAACTGCTTTCTGTTCATCAGGCCCAGAGGTTGCTGGGCAGCAGAGCAGGGGCCCTCTGTGACTCTTTTAATTTGTGGGATTTGGTTGGTCATTTGTACCCCACCCAGAAGCTAAGGGCCCAAGACACTTGTTCAAATCGGAGGTCTGACACTCAGTAGCTCTGTGACCTTGGGCAAGTATTTAACCTTGAGGGCCTCAGTCTCTTCATCCACAAATGGGAACTACAGCGATCTTATCTTACAGGGTTGCTATGAATCAAGTGTGTTACTACTCCTAATGTGCTTAGAAGCTGGCTAATGCTAAGCTCTTAATACTCATCAGGTATTGTTAATAGCTGTGTGGCAGAGGATGCTCTGCCCCTGCCAACTGGTGGTGTGATCAAGGGCTGGCAGGTTTAGACCTGGATCAGGCGGTTGCTAACACTCAAGGTCCCTGCTCACCAGCAGGCTACGTTCCCAAAAGTGACTGAGCTTACAGTGTGACTCAGACTTTTGAAAACTCAGCTTTTCTCAATGGAGTAGTTTCCATGTTAGAAAGGCCTGCTGCTCCAGGGTGACTGCACAGGGGTGTGCTGTGTTGATGTTTTGTTTCTACCAGACACCTGACCAGGCGACTGTGATTTGCAGATTAGAACCAGCCTTGAAACAGTGCTTCCATCTTTGGTGACAAGGGTTTCCTCATTCATGCCAGCTACTTTGAGGTTTTCAGTAGCCACATGTGACTAGCAGCTACCCTGTTGGGCCATGCAGACAAAATCTACTGTTATGAAATGTCTACTGGATAGGGCTGGCCTTTACTTCTTGGGTATCTGCCGGGTACAAAGTACTATACAAGACTCTTTCTAGTTTTACTCATTAATCCATTTAGCAATGCTAACATAATTTTCTAGTTCTAGGGAAGTCTTTGTCTCAGTGGATTAAAAGACATAAAAAGGAAATGGAAACTGGAATGTAGCATAAGATACAATGTAACCATTAGAGGGATTCAAAGGAAAGGAGGATCATGTGTTTTGAGTTGGCAAGACAGGCACAGTAGAGCTGGCATTTGGTAAGTGCTCACAGAGGAGTGGTTGAATCCTTCCTGGATGGACCTTTTTCCAAAGGTCTAGCTTTATACATCCAATGGAGTATCAGGCATTTCTTTTTGGACATCTCCAAAATATCTCAAACCTAAGTCCCAAAATCAACCTGAGTATCCCTTAACCTGAGTATCCTCTTAAACCTTTCCCATGCCCTGTGTAGCACTACCCCCCACCTAGTCTAAAAAAGAGAATGAAAGAGGTCAAAAAAACCCAGAGAAGTTTGAAGAGGGCGGAGAATTGTCAATTCAGAAAGCCACTGAGTTCTGTTTTCTCCGTGAAGTTACAGGAAAGATCCTTTGCGGTGATCGAAGAGGGCAGAAGGGAGCTAGAAAGATCTGCAGTTGCTCCTTTGGGAAATGGGATCAGAGGCTGAAGGGAGAAAAGCAAAGGGGATTTGCAGAGACTGAAGGCTCAGAAGAAGTGATAAGCCATAAATCTGTAATGAGATTATTTGGTCGACGGTCAGTTTTTGGAGCGAACAGTAAGAGGGAGCAGGAGACCCATCTACAGTGGGGAAAGTGGGAGAGGCGCCGTGCTGGGAGGTGAGGGGCCAGAGAATGCGTGTTTTAAGGGAGAGAGAACAAAAAAGTCAGGTCGGCCCCAGAAGGCAGGTCCAGGAGGTAGTGCTCGTGGGCAGGGGTGTGGCGCGGGGCTCTGAGAAAGGCAAACAAGGATGCCAAAGAGCACTGCAAGCCTAAGAAGGGCACTTGCTGACCATGGTAATGAGTCTGGACTTTTCTTAAAAGCACCAGATGGAAAACCATTCAGAAGTTTCTAAGCCTGTGAGTAAGTGGATTTGTTTTTGAGATTGTAAAATCCTAACTAGAATGTGGAAATGGACTGCAGACAGGATGGCCTGAAAAGGGGCCCTGCTGCTCAGGAGAAATGAGGCTGTGCTGAGCTAGGCTGCATGCACCCCAGAGCTTAGAAAAAGGGTATGGATATGAGTAAGGGGGCCAGGCCAGTAAGACCGACCACATGATGACTGAAGTGGCAAGGAGTGCGAGAGCAAGGGAGACCGAAATGGGCCTGGGAAGGTGTGCAGAGGGCTCGGAAGGAAGGCCTTCCACCAGTACTGTTGGACTGGGTTTCTTAAATTTGCCTGGGCACTGCCTTAGGGGCTCTGCCCAGAAAAACACACATCAGCACGAACATGACATGTTACAGGTATTTTCAGCTCTCTGTCTGGATGAAGAATTTCTGCTCTTGTGAAGCCGCACGGTTTTTAGGAATGATGGTTGACTGACCTGTGGTCCTGAAAACCGGGGGTATCTTGGTGTCTTTCTGAGCACACAGATGGAGGCCCTCCGCCAGTTTCTCTTCGCACTGGTGAAGTAGCACACCTTAGTGTAGAGGCCGGCGCCAGAGCAGTCTGTGATCAAAGGCGGTAATTTTTGTGAAGTAGCTGTGGTACAAATCTTCCAAAATTGTGGATAGAAGGGCACATACGCTAAACTCTGATCTGGATGAGTCTCAGTGTGGGAAACTCATTTCGTGGCAAAGGCGTTTTAGAATTTTAATTTCATATCCATTTATTTCCCATTAATAATGAATTCTACTCACACTTGGCCTCCCTGTTCCTCATGACTCAGAGGTGTTTACAGTCATAGGGCTAATGGGTACTCACTGGCAGTGACTCCCATATTTCGTGGCCCATCAGAATTTCTTGGAGATAATTACAGATTCATGTTTGCTTCTCATTAGGATGGAGCCAGAGATTTTTTTAAAGTTCCTTAGGCAGTAATGTTAAATACCAGTTTAAGAATATTCGTGTAAATAGTGCAGAAAAGTTTAAACATGGGTTATGATGCATTTGGGGTGGCCCTTTGTACAAATCCTGAACACATACATCCCGAAAAATGTACCTGGTAGAGGTCATGGCTGAATTGCATAAAACTTTATGAAAAGAGCTAGGCTGGAGTCTCAACTTCTTTAATGACTCCATGATATGTATCTTTTAAAGTTTGATAAAGCATTGACTGCATTAAATGAAGATCCTATCTGTGATAGGGTGGATATGATACAACTGGTTTCTGTTACTTAGTTTAGTTCGTGTAAGTGCACATAATATGCACATTTCAGGTACTTGCTTTTTTCTGTGACTGGCATTCCATCTACATGTTAAATGTCTTTCTAAATTTGTGACTGGTAACTGTTGACTTCATCTTCCAGAGTTCCACCAGAGTGTAGGTAGAGTGATACAGACAGATACTGCAGGCAAAGAAGTATTAAGCATAACCAAATAGAAGAGTCTCACACCTCTCCGTACTGTACAGGATCAGGCTGTCTTAGCTCTGAACATGAAATTTTCTTGCCAGTCTTATGCCATTTAGCTTCTTTTATACTTTTTTTTTTTTTTGAGACAGGGTCTTGCTTTGTAGTTCAGGCTGGCCCTGAGCTCACTATGAAGCCCAGGCAAACCTCGAACTCAGCAATCCTTCTGTCTCTGCCTCCCGAGTGCTTGGATTACAGGCGTGAGCCACCACGCCCGGCCCTCATACATTTTATTTCCGTCTCTTAGTGGTCAGTCCTGTACTAACAGTGGGTTTGCTTCTCCTTGTCTTCCTGTACCCTCCTACTGTGCTTTCTGTAATGGTTTTTCACTCCTCTTGGCTGTAACCCAGTAAGACAGAATGTGATACAATGTCAGATTAACACAAAAGTTTGATAAAACAATACTGTACTTGTGGTGCTCCCTCGTGTTTTCTATTCTATATTCCATCACATTAAAATTAAATTTTAAATGCTGGTTGTAATCCAGTAATATTAATATTAATCCAATAAACAGATTCCATAGCCTCCTAATGGGTTATTACCATAGAGTTAAAAAAAAATACTGATCTGTGGCATATCTTTTGGAAACAGGCAGGTCTGAGTTTGAATTTTAACTTAATACATGTAGAGGTTGTTAAGAAACTTCATTTCCTCATCTGTAAAAAGAAGGAAGGTATGTAGGTTGCTGGAAGGGTAAAAGACATAATGCATGAAAGGCATTTGGCTTAGCTTCTGACTCTAAGAACTGGAACAAATTTTGTGATGGAAAAAATGATGATTTTCATTCAACTTTGGCTTTCTATCAATTCGTGTAATTGTGTATGGAAATTTTTACTTTTGCTGAAAAGGTACAAAATAGTGTGCAGGGTACAGAATATCATGTAAGAGGAACTTGTATTTGGAGAAGAATTACTGTATAACCCTGGAAGAAATTCTAGTAAAAATTGCTATTATGCTCCTTCAAGTATATTCTCACGTGTTTTAGTTGGTTTTCTAAGCACAGGTTCTCATAGCTACCGTCTGCAGCAGAGGGTACTTCTGGGCTTAGCTCTTTATCTCTGTTTGGCTCTGCGTCTAGTACAGCTTGGTTCGTGGTACTGAAACATGGATTTTCGGAAGTCACAAAATCTTTAATAGCTTATTTAGACAAGCTCAGAACTTAGGCATTTGAGACCCGCTAGAAAGACTTGGCTTAAAATCCTAACTCTTCTATGGGCCTTGACTTGCACATTCCTTCCCTTTCCTTTCCTCCTTTTTCCCATTTTATTGCTTTTTCTTTCCCTTTTCTTTATTTATTCATTTTTCCTTTTTCTTCTCCTGCTCTCCCTCTCTTTCCTGTTCTTCCCCACTTCTGTTTCTCCTCCTCTTCTTCCTCTTCCTGAAAGTGGGTACCTCCTCAGCTGTAGTTTTCCTCATTTGTAAAATGAGAATAGTAACCGACCAGAGCTGTCTGAAGCTTTAGAGATGATCAGTGTTAGATATTCAGTACAGCACCTGCTTCTCGCGTGCTAGGTGAGTCTTGTGAAACCCCACCTCCGGGGTGGCCTAGGTAGAATGCTCGGCCTTATCAGTAAACACATCTTCCTCAGCCCTGCTTTGGCCGTGGACACCATTTTTGCCTACCTGGCTGGCGTGCCACTTCCCTCTGTCTAGGTAATGCCTCTCCATTTAAATCTCTTCCTTTGCCATAAAGCTTTCCTTTATGAACCCCCTTAATGATGATTTATGTATTCCTTATGAACTGGTTAGCTTAGTTGGTAATTAATCTTATACTGTCTTGTGATCCCTCTTGCATAGT
>PVIC010049442.1:0-13142 GCA_004025085.1 Thryonomys swinderianus | reverse complement strand
AAAAAAGATTCAAGTTTTAAGAACTTCTCAAATTTTTCACTGCTAATGTTGTACAAAAAAGTAAATAACCCTTGACAATTTTAAAAACTGAAAACAAGGGCTGGGGATTAAACTCAAATGTTACCATGCCTACCTTGGAGTTTGATCCCTTGTACCATCAAAAATAAAAATAAAAACTGATAAAAATAACGCAAAAAACAGCATTCAAGATTATGTCTGATTAAATAATTTAGGGGAAAAAAACACATTTTAAGAATCAAATGGTCCAAGTATACAAGACAGTTTTTTTTTTTTTTTGCTTTTTTTGGAGACAGGGTCTTGCTCTGTAGTTCAGGCTGGCCCTGAGCTCACTATGGTGCCCAGGCAAGCCGCCGCGAACTCAGCAATCCTCCTGTCTCTGCCTCCCGAGTGCTGGGATGACAGGCGTGAGCCACCACGCCTAGCATTATATGTGGTAACCGGGGATCGAACTCAGGTCCTTACGCTTGCGAGGCAGGCACCGGAACCACTGAGCTAACCCTCCGGCCCTACAAGACAGTTTTAAACAGTAATAATTTTATAATACTATGTCCCAGGGATAAGGATAAATATAAAAGAACCATACATATGAACTTCATGACAGTCCTGCAAAGACACTATTACCAACATTCACAGGTCTATAAAGGCTAAATAGTAGCATAAAGTCCACAGCTACTGAAGTAGGACTGGAATTCAAACTCACACTTGCTAGACTGTAAGTATATTTTTCTATCCAATGCCCTAATAAATTCCATTTTTAAACATAGTTATGTCAAATTCTTACTACTAGCCAAGAACCTCAGTTCTTTAGCTGTGCATATATATATATATATATATATATATATATATATATATATATACAGACTCATACCCATCAGCTGAACTTTCAAGTTTTAGTGCTATTCCACTAGCTAAGAATGTATTTGGAAAAACACAAATGAATATATGAAGAGCTCTTAATTCTATAAGCTTTTAATATTAAAATATTATACACTTCTGAAAATTTATGAGTATGGATTAAAGTGACAGGCACCTAATCAAAAGTACAATATATTTTTAAAACACAAAATTAGGTAAGAAATGGTTGTTGAAATGCAAATAAATTTTTTTGAGATTAAAAAATACTCATTTTAAGGAAAAAAATAAATTTCTCCTGAATGTAGTTTAGAAATGTCATTATCTACCATTAAATATGCCCGATACAACAAAAGGTTCACAGCACATAAAGAAAATATTAAGATAAACAAGTGCCTAACAAGGCGGGGCAGGGATTTAGCTCAGTGCCACTGCACCTACTGTGCAAGCATAGGGCCCTGAGTTTAATCCTCTGGTACCGAAAAAAAAAAAAAAAAACAAAGAAAATTCTAATAAGGCATAAATGGCATGAAGCAGGGAAAGGAAAAAAAAAGGGAAGAGAAGGGGAAAAATGAGAGGGTAAACAGTTTAAAGATATAATAACTAAAATAAAAAGCAAAACAAAAAAATGGGATTCCAAACAGCACTCTTCAACTTATTAAAAACAGAAAAGAAGGTTTCATTATGCGCATTCTACTAAAAGGAAAGAGGTGATTACTGTTTGTATCAAATAAAAAAACCCAACACTATCTCTTTAGAAAAAAAAATATGGGACTTGGCTTTTTTAAACCAACACTAACCTGTCTACAGACCTAGACCTATTCACAGACACTCACACAGGAGGGATATTAGGACTATAACTCATTCTCTTTAATTTCGAATTAGCTGCTATAGCTTCAAAGAGGACAAGCTACCCAATACATTCAGCATCATATATCACATAACTCTATTATTCCTCAGATACATAGCTACTCCTTGACACTTTTTTCTGGTTGTTTTCAATCCAAGAAAACAGGGGTTGACACTTTTGTCTTGCTATAACAATAAATCACTGTAATCAATTATTACATTTTATATATATGATTACATTACACACACACACACACACACACAGTTTGAAAGAGTAGATTAATTATATGTAACTAGAATACCTGATGTGGAACATTCTCTAGAAGTCTTTCCTATTAATGTGCTTTCCAGTTACCACTGTTGGTTTCTTCTACCAGCCTTTCCTTCTCTCATGTATATAGCAGACCACTCAGGATGTAGCCACATGGTTTACTGAGAGTACTGAGAGGACTTTCTGCATGCTGCTTTACTTCAAACACTTACTTCCCTATCCCCTTAACTATTTGAACTGAATAAATTTTTCATCATCTTTTAAGGGGGCAATTAGCATATTTTTGACATAGGATTCAAAAGTGTTCTCTTTCAGCGTTAGTATATACTTAGAAACTTACTCTTTCTGACATATTTTCCTTTTTATTCATTTGTACATTGCAGGGACAAGTTAGATCATCAAGCCAAGATGATTTCTCACTTTACAAATTAAAATGGCATATAGCACATACTTTTACTTTTCACTTATCTCCAGGCAAACAAGTGAAGCTCTCAAGAATGAGATGAGATTTTTAGACAATACAGAATTATAATATGCAAAAGTTTAAAAAGGCAAATAAAGATTAAGATCAGTACTAAGAAAAACCAGCATATCTCTGGAGAACAGAGGGGAAAATATAAATACATGTCACTTTTTAATTAATTCTCTGAAGTGAAAAATAGGATGCTACATATGATACTAGCTGGCCAAAGTACTACAGAGAACAAAACACTAACAAAAAATTCAGCATCAAAGGAATTTTCTTTCCTAGAAACTTGGATTAAATAAAATTAGGGAGAACAGCATCAATTTTAGAACATCATTACATTGTTATAGCTATTTCATTTATTTTAAAATTTGATGTTAAAGTCTAAGATAATTACTACAGTGCTTTAAAAGTAATTAATGGATATGTAAGAAATACTTAGGCAGTATAAACATTAAGTGGAAAGAAGGTTAAATGGTACTTTACCAACAAACATTTCATGAGTAGGTGTCCTAGTAGTAAAAGTGGATACATCTGAAGAAATGGGAAGGTGAACATCACCACTACTTTTTGTGAGGAAAGGATTTAAGCTTGGAATGGCATCATCAACAGCATCTATAGTAGCAGAAAAAGGATCTGTGCAGTCCAAGTGTATTAGAGCAAAAATGGAGAAAGGAAGTAAATAAATTAGTATTGTAATTAGTCAAAAGATGCAAAGTGAAGAGTAGTAGCTATATTAATAATTTTAAATTCAAATAGATCTAATCACCAAGATGGAAGTCTTGCACTTAACATATTTTAAAAGAAATCCTTAAGAAAAACAACATTTATATGTCCACTAACAATAGCATCACAATAAGGACAGATTTACTCTTCAACATTAAAAAACCAATAGTTTTAAAAGAGAATTATAAGATGCTTCTATACAAGAACCACTCACCTTAAACACATTTTCACTGTTTAGTGGCTTTGGGAGCAAAATGCTGTTTATTCAAATAACTGATGCATGTGATATGAGTAGTTATAAAAAGGGTTAATTTAGAATTAGAGTTAGTTGTGCAGATATCTCCTCCGTAGGTTCAAAGGTAGGAAATTTAAAACAAAAATGAAGAAAAGATTTGAGAATGGGAAGAGGGACTTCTGACAATTAAGAAAAGAGGCAAAAGATGGCTCATTCATTAGACTGTGAACAGCTTTGAAGCTAAAAGCTTTAGTCTTTAACCGACCTTCTAAAAGAATAAAAAATAGTGTTCCCTAACATTGACTGAAAGTCATCTGTCCTACTTTTTGTTTTAGAGTTAACTAAATGGGTAGAGGAAAAGTAA
Source organism: Thryonomys swinderianus (assembly GCA_004025085.1). Taxonomy (NCBI): domain Eukaryota; kingdom Metazoa; phylum Chordata; class Mammalia; order Rodentia; family Thryonomyidae; genus Thryonomys; species Thryonomys swinderianus. Next base: position 9,358 of record PVIC010049442.1, on the reverse strand, counting down.
AGATGAGCAAAAATACAGTACCATATTACTTTTTTCTGGGTGACACAATTAAAAACAAGATGACAGTACTTTAAATGAATGGCCTCTTCTTGTTCTGTTCTTGACCATCACCGAAATTATAGTATCTTTAGTAAGAGACATTATATTTTGATTTTAAGACTACATAACTGAATAGTAAGAAAGCAGCAGTGACCTAAGGACAAGCTCATTTACTTTGACATAGGCAAACTGTCTTTAAAATCAATAAATTCAAAGGAAGTTTTCCACAACCCCAAACACAACTGTTTGAAAACAGAAAATAGTGAGATCATGAGTTAAACATTAACATAGTTTTAAAATTATAAATGCTATCTATTCTAACACCTCCCTCCATAAGAAAATAACTATACTATGTTTAGAGTTGACTGGCTGGGTTGAAAATACGCTTTTAAAATACATGGTAGTGGCCGGGCGTGGTGGCTCACGCCTGTAATCCCAGCACTCGGGAGGCAGAGACAGGAGGATTGCTGAGTTCAAGGCTTGCCTGGGCTACATAGTGAGCTCAGGGCCAGCCTGAACTACAAAGCAAGACCCTGTCTCAAAAAAAAAATACATGGTAGTGGAATGGGGATTTAAAGTACATTATATTTTTCTGAACATGCAATACAAAAATACTTTTCTAGCCTCTCATGGCCCTCCCCAAAAAAGCCATTAAATAAGTCATTAAAATAAAAAGACTCACATTTCTACAAGGAAAGATATGTTCAGGAATGGTTACTAGTTATCTGCTATTCTATTGACTGACTTTGCTTTATGTAAGCACCTAATTTTAATCACTTCCTATTATACAAATTATACTAAACAAGAATGTGCAGAAGGCTGGGGATTTAGCTCAGCGTTGCCACCACCTGCCTTGCAAGTGCACGGTCATGAGTTCAATCCCTGGTAAACGAAAAAAAAATTTTTTTTGAATTAAAAAGTATTGTCACCACCTGCCTCGCAAGAATGTGCAGAACATGTACAAAGGCATTTACATTTAGATTAATTAGGTAATAAAGAAAATCACCCTCTAATTTATATGGTACTATTGGTAGTCTAGATGATGACACTCTTTTTAGTAGACATTGTACATAATAAAGACAAATATATTAATATATGATAAAATTTTGACTATTCCAATTTAAACTTTGTCAACTAGACTAGCAAACCTTTCTTAAAATAATTTTGCTCATTATTTTTATTACATGAAAGTTAAAATTTTATACTACCTTAAAATAAAAATAAAATAATTCAAAAAAATTAAAAGGATTGAAATAACACCACAGTCATATTGTAAGGTTCTCTACAATTGAAACCTACATGTGAATGCAGAAAAATAAAATTTTTTTCATGAAGTATTGTCTTCTTTCATGGCAGCTAAAAATAAACTAAATTTAATTTCAAGAATGTATAATTCTCGGCTGGAGATTTAGCTCAGTGGTTCTGGCGCCTGCCTCGCAAACGCAAGGTCCTGAGTTCAATCCCCAGTAACCACATACAATGCTGGGCGTGGTGACTCACGCCCACCAGCCATCAATACCACATACCACAGTGTCGGGTGTGATGGCTCATGCCTGTCATCCCAGCACTCGGGAGGCAGAGGCAGGAGGATTGCTGAGTTCAAGGCTTGCCTGGGCTACACAGTGAGCTCAGCACCAGCCTTAACTACAAAGCAAGACCTGCCTCAAAAAAAAAAAAAAAAAAAAAAACCCAGAATCTATAATTCTCTTACAGCTAAATTTTGAAGACTTCTTTCCAATATTCAATAGTACAGTGAACTAATAAATCTGCTATAAAACAAGTCTTCAGGGTATTTTCAAACATTATAGTATTCAATACCAAATGCTTGTTTAGACTTCACATCATTTCCTGAAATATTAAGGGTCCTTAGTAACACAATGAGGGCAACTTGCGTTGCTTGAGCCTTCTCTTACTCCTTTTCATTTTTAGGTATAATGTTTAAGATATTTACTTACAAACACATAAAGCCTTTTTTCTTTTAACACTACCTTATCACTAACCTACCTAAGACAAGAACACACATTTGCTCTGTGGCCCTTATGTAAGAATGAAATTATATACTGGGTCCCTTATTAGCACCCGTTTTTAGCTAAAAAAAGCAAAAGAAGTATAAAACTAGATTTGGAGATTACCAAAATTAATACTTTTGTTTTGTCATATGTTAATATGCCAGAAAAGTAACATGATATATAAAACACTACATATTTAAAGTTTTTGAAATTCATGACTAATTTTCAACTTTACTCTTACAATGAAAACTTTTTATCTTAGTCTGAATGTTTTTGGCTTAAAATACTCTTCAGTCATCTACTCATCCAAAAGTCAAAACTGCAATATCAACTTAGAAACCAAATATCTTTACATGAAAGTCAAGACAGGATTTCATTCCTAAAGGGCTCACCACTGAGATTACAATCCTTTCTTCATATGTAACAAAAAGGTTATGAAAACATAGTAGTACAATCTATACTGTTTCTGTTCCCACTGTACTTCACTTGTATTTTTTTTTTTCTTTTTGAGACAGGGTCTCGCATTGTAGTTCAGGCTGGCCCTGAGCTCACTATGGTGCCCAGGCAAGCCGCCGTGAATGCAGCAATCCTCCTGTCTCTGCCTCCCGAGTGCTGGGATTGCAGGCGTGAGCCACCACGTCCGGCACTGTGGTATGCGGTGTTGATTGTTGGTGGGCGTGAGTCTCCACGCCCAGCATTATATGTGGTTACCGGGGATCGAACTCAGGTCCTTGTGCTTGCGAGGCAGGTGCCGGAACCACTGAGCCAACCCTCTGGCCCTTCACTTGTATTTTTAATGGCCTCTACTCATGTATGGCAAGCTAAATGGTAAACTATGGTACAAAAATTAGGAAAATAGTATAATCTAAAACAGAAAAACATGATTAAATATACTCCAATGTTTTGTATTTATATGCTATTATTAAATCATTTCTTCTCACCAGATATAATTCTTACAGACTGTAATTATTTAGAATTATTCTCCCATAGTAATAGTCTGTTATCAAATGTTCATATCACTGCAAACAGAAACTTTTAGAAATAACTGCCCATTATTATGTCCAGACAAATAAATTCAAAACATTGAAAAAAAGTTCAATTTTCAAAAAAAATTGAACTGTTAAATATACTAGCTTCATTAACCCTTTATTAAAAAAATTTTCACCCCATCCAAACAATAAAGAGGAAAGAAGTCGAAACTGCCTAAATGGTCCATTACTTTTATCAATCTTTTCTAAAGCATTTAATAATAATGTAAAGTTGGTCACCAGGCGTGGTGGCTCGCGCCTGTCATCCCAGCACTCGGGAGGCAGAGACAAGAGGATTGCTGAGTTCGCGGCGGCTTGCCTGGGCACCATAGTGAGCTCAGGGCCAGCCTGAACTACAAAGCAAGACCCTGTCTCAAAAAAAACAAAGTAAAGTTGGTCGACTGAAAATTCTAAAATCAGGACTTGTTAGTATATTTAAAAAACAAACTACTCTTTTCTTAGAAACCTTACTTTGCAATCTACAGTTTATTATGAATTACAAAATACTGAATTCTAATCTTATTTTATAAATTACTCCTTGACCTTAAATTTTTTTTTTTTTTTTGGAGACAGGGTCTCGCTTTGTAGTTCAGGCTGGCCCTGAGCTCACTATGTAGCCCAGGCAAGCCTGCCTCGAACTCAGCAATCCTCCTGCCTCTGCCTCCCGAGTGCTGGGATTACAGGCATGAGCCACCACAGCCAGCCATCACCAATCACTTTTAAAATTCAAGTGAAAATTTGTAAAAGTAATCTAAAAATCTAGCATTTTGGTGTTTCATTACTTTGTCTTCTACACTACCTTAAAACAGAAATAATCTGGAGATAAATAGCCACTTCTTCAACAAAATAATTATCATACAAGCTTATTTACAAAGTTCCTGTTATGTATCAAGAAGAGCTCAAAAAATATAGCAATAGGGCTAGGCTCAGTGGCTCAGCACCTGCCTTGAAAGTACAAGGTCCCAAGTTTAATCCCCAGTACCAAAAAAGAAAAAAGAACAGAAACACATAAAAATCCCTGCCTTCAGAGTTTACATTGTTGTATAAAAAACAGTACCTTAAAAAGACAGTTATGAAAAATAACAAAAAAATCTCAAAATACAAATTAGAAAAACAGAAGCCAGACAGTGGTGGTACACATCTGTAATCCCATAATTTGGATCTGAAGCAGGAGGACCATGACAAGTCTCAGGCCAGCCTGGGTACATACTAAGTTCAAGACCAACCTAAATTATGTAGTATGACAGACAGACAGACATAGAAAAATCCTGTACTGTTAAAACTTACTAAAATAATTAATCTTTGCTATGAGGAGATGAGCTCATTTGAATTGTAAGGTGTCTTGTCATTCTCTAGTGTCCTTTCTCAGAGTATCTCCTTTCCCTTTTCAGAAATTTTTGGTGATTTTATAAAATCACCATGTATATGTGAATACATGCTAAAAGAAACACCAAAACCAAGCAAAGGAGATGACCTGAAAACTAGAGGTCTAAGCCAACTAAGTAAATATTGACAGTAACTAAGTATTTTCCTCCAAAGATGGTAAGCTCTGGTCACAATCAGGACACGACCACTCTGTAATCAAAGAACAACTCGTGGGGAGCTAATATTCCTGTTACTACTACAAGAAAATTCTTCGAATACAATAAATTTTACAAGTTTGAATTAAATCAACATTTAAAACACAAGTAGCACTAGGTACGGTATCAAATTATACTGTCAAAACACACTTCACTGCCCGATAATAGAATCTGAGTCTTCCAAGAAATGATTTTCCCTATATTAAAGCAGAACAACCGCTGTGCATTTTCTGATTGTGGAATCAAAATTCTTATAAAAAATGATTCACACTTAGGTAGGTGGTCCTTCTTCACCTTCATTAAACGTTATTTTACATTCAATTAAATTCAAAAATGATGTTTAAAATGTCAAGAGATAAAATTAATTCATTATCATTTTGGTATTTCTCAAGTTCTCATGTCTCAAATGTAACCAACAACTTTACTAATAAGTAAAACGACTCATAAGGGGAGATATTTATACAATGTTTCAGAATTCATTAATACTTACCTCCCCATGTACTTGCTACCTGAGAAGCAGTTGACATAGGATGTACAGATGGATGAAAAGTTGGCTGTTGCAAATCAAGCAGGTCATTTGGCAGCTTTGATGAGCTAAGAAAATATTGGGAAAGATGTTTTACTTTCTAGATATACCACGCATACAATCAGCCCCCCGATCCCACCCAGCATGCAGGAATCTCAAAAGGAGGGACAGTTTCAGCAAGGCAACAGTTGTTGTACTCCCCTCATGTAACCGCATATTTCTAAAGAGACCTGGGAAAACATTCCAGTATCATATATTAAGTTTCAATAGGATTCAACTAACAGCTTTCCTGGGAAGACTCAATGACTTGGAAAAAACATTCTTTTCCTAAACTATATTCCAATTACTATAGATAGGCATCTTCCATTTAAATATGAAAAATTAAGTTTTTAACACTTTAGATACTATACCAATTACACCTTGTATCACTATGTCTTTTGTGTGAATTTAGAGATACAAAATCATAAAGTAAACCTAAAAGCTCTGCAATTTTCTGTTAGAGGTCTTTTAATATAAAATATGCAAAGGCAATCTCAATTACTCTACATACCTGTTAGAAGAACTAGGGGTAGAAAATATGTCAATGGCTGGTGCAGTCATTATTCCACCTGCTGAGCTGGACACAGGAGAGGCTGCAGTTGTTAAAGAGGTATGAGGTTTCTTTGCAAGTTCTTTTAAGCGTTGTTCCTATCAAGAAAGGAGAAGTACCATAAGAAATCCTGAGATTGGATCTGTTAATAGAGCCCCTGGAAAAAAGCACTGTGCAACTATCTTGCTAGCAAAAGTTACTCCTTGACCCTTTTTGCCAGTGAGTTTATGAATTCTGATAAAAAAACACAGTGAGCTTTCAATTAAAAATTTTACCACAGCAAAAGACATAGTGCCATTAATACCTTCACAACATCCCCCTCTGATGAAAATACACTTACAACATCATTCTTCAAAGTCTGTTCTTGTGTCTACAGTTACACTGACCTCTATACAAAATGTTTATCATTTGACTTTAGGGTAAGAGCCAGAAGTTATCTGCTACCATATTTGGTTAATAAGATAAAAGGGAACACATTGTAATGTTTTTAACTAGCCTGTATTTCCATTGGAGAGAGCTTAGCAGCAGCATTCACAAAGATTTCCAATCACACCTCAGAGAACAAGCAAAACAAGACTTCCAGAAATGCTAAAGAAAACGGAAGAAACAGTGGGATAACTGTGTACAACTTGAAGGGGAGTATCTTGAGGGATATGAATGGTAATGTATCACTTTAATAATTTTTAAAAATTTAAACATGGCATATTTTGATCACACTTCCTATGTCAGTATAAAAAAATTATAATTGAATTTCACTCCGTGTAATAGCTACACATTAAAAATTGTTAAGCTTGCTGCTGGGGATTTAACTCAGTGATGCTGCACCTGCATCACAAGGGCAAGGTCCTGAGTTTGATCCTCAGTACCAAAAAACAAACAAAAATTGTTAAATCTGTGGAAAGATCTACTTACTTAATGGTCTTCTATACTTGTTTTTCAAATAAAGAAAACACACACTTACCTTTAAAGCTTTTAAACGAGCTTGTTCTTCCTCTAATGCTGCCTGCTTTTCCCTTTCATCCACTTTGGTTAGAGACAGGCCAGTGCTTGCCAGGGAAGAGACCGCATTGGAAAGTGTTGTGGCCCTAGGATAATTGAACAAAGGTAACTGACATTTTGCCAGACATATCACATTATATCCAAGTCATAAAATAATCTGGAAATCCTGTCCTGGGTAGGCCATAGTCGCCAATTTTAAGTCACGGATTCAGAACCAGTACGTCAGATGAATATCCCAAACAGTGACCTACAAGAATATGTATAACAACTGTAACATCATGGATTGATAGGTATCACTGCTTTTAGAATAAGTAGTAGTGATGTCCTTGGAAAGGTTCACAAGAGTAAGGCATACTCCTTCCTGCAAGCCTCAAGACAGGAAACCAATGCAATTAGGAAACAACCCTCACATTCCTAGAAAAGTCCTAATGAAAACAGTACTGAGGTTCTCACAGGGAAATACAGTCTATCATCCCCATAACCATACTGAAAAACATCACTACTAAAGGACTTCAAGTTCCTTGAAAAGAGGATGAGTAGGCCAGGGTTCAGTGGTTCCAGCATCTGCCAAACAAAAGCAAGGATTTGATCAATCCCTGGTACCACATACCACAATGTTGGGTGTGGCAGCTCATGCCCATAAACCCAGCAATCAGTGCCACACACCACAGTAATAAGTGGCTCATGCTTGTAATCTCAGCACTTGGGAGTCAGAGGCAGGAGTACTGCCGTTGACTTTGAGGCTTGCCTGGGCTACATAGTGAGCTCAGAGCCAGTCTGAACTACAAAGTGAGACCCTGTCTCAAAAAAAATAGCAGGGAGGGATGAGCTTCACTCTAGTCCTGGTTCACATGACACCTCCTTTTTATATGCTGCCCTTCACCTAAATTAGTATCCTTTTCAAATGTGTTACTGATACACAATATATCATCTCTTACTAGCAAATTTATAGTTCACCACACCTCTTTTCCCTATAATCAAGATTTACCCACTATAAATCCCATCTTTTAATTCTATGATAGAAACAGTGTTGAAGAATTCTAACCAGAACCACCATGATCTTTAATTCTTTTACCACAAACTAAATCTGTATTTTAAGTATTTAAGTAACAAAAACTATTAGACTTTTATGGAAAATACTGTAAAGGAGCCATAAAAAAGATACAATTCAGAAGACAGAAAAAATATAGTTGTAACATACATTCAAGAAAGTCAACAGATTCTAAAATAAATGTCTGGGCAAATTGGTCCATCTGAACCACAGGGCTGTATTTTTCATTATTTTCTCAACCAGACCTTAACATTTTGGCTAATATAGCACTTCTAAAACTGTACCAGAAAATTCAAAATGCACATCTAAAGGTAAAGTATTATAATTTATTAATGGCCTTTTCCTTTGCAAATTGTCTGAATTTTATTACTAAAAACAGTTCCCAAACAGAAAATTTTAAAGATTCTTATTATACCCTATACACATTATTTTATCATACCATTAAAAGAAAAAGTTTGTTTGTTTGTTGTACTGACTGTTGTTGGGGGTGAGTCACCATGCCCAGTATCATTGTACGTGGTTACTGGGATTGAACTTAGGACCTTGCCCTTATTAGGCAGGTGCCAGAACTACAGAGCTACATCTCAGCCCTGTTTGTTTGTTTGTTTTGAGAAAGGGTCTTGCTAAGTGGCCCAGGGTAGCCTTGAACTCTGGTGATCTTCCTTCCTTGTCCTCCTAAGTGCTAGGATTAGCACACTTAGCTAAGAAATCTTCATTTAAAAACTAAGAATTACTCAAGTAATTACTTAACACAGAAACTATGTTAAAAGACTGAGATGTGAGGATTTGCATTATTTCCAATTTGCTAGGTTAACTGGACAGTTAGCTTAAAACGTAAAACTGGGCCGGAGGGTTAGCTCAGTGGTTCCGGCGCCTGCCTCGCAAGCGTAAGGACCTGAGTTCGATCCCCGGGTACCACATATAATGCTGGGCGTGGTGGCTCACGCCTGTAATCCCAGCACTTGGGAGGCAGAGACAGGAGGATTGCTGAGTTTGCGGCGGCTTGCCTGGGCACCATAGTGAGCTCAGGGCCAGCCTGAACTACAAAGCAAGACCCTGTCTCCAAAAAGAAAAAAGAAAAAAAAAACGTAAAACTACTTAGTGAAGGATAGATAACAAGATTCAGGGAGATAGATATTTTGCAAATGGGAAAGGGATCTAGAAGTGGGAGAGGAGAAAAGAGGGAAAGTAAAAACAATTAAGATGTTATATACATGTACCAACTCCTGCTAATGAATGTAATCACTATGTACTGCAAATATCTACTAAATTTTTTAAATTAAAAAATATGACATGTCAATAGCCAAACCCATAAGCTGGCATTAGAGTAAATGATGAAATCTGATGTAAGACGTCCTAGGATTAACCTTTAATATTAGTACAACATACTTTACAAAATTATTGAAAGAACTGAATTGTATCTTTTAATTAGAAAAGTATCTTTTAATTGGATACTTTTAAAAGTATCTTTTAATTAGAAAGCACCATACAAATCAATCTACATTTATGAGAAATTTTGAAACTATGAAACAATTCT
>PVIC010049441.1:0-13628 GCA_004025085.1 Thryonomys swinderianus | reverse complement strand
AGCAATCCTCCTGTCTCTGCCTCCCGAGTGCTGGGATTACAGGTGTGAGCCACCACGCCCGGCACTGTAGTATGTGGTATTGATGGCTGGTGGGCATGAGTCTCCACGCCCAGCATTGTATGTGGTTACCGGGGATCGAACCCAGGACCTTGCGCTTGCGAGGCAGGCGCTGGAACCACTGAGCTAACCCTCCGGCCCCAATAATCTTTTTTTTTTGAGACAGGGTCTTGCTTTGTAGTTCAGGCTGGCCCTGAGCTTACTGTGTAGCCCAGGCAAGCCTGGAACTCAGCAATCCTCCTGCCTCTGCCTCCCGAGTGCTGGGATTATGGGCTTGAGCCACCTAGTCCAGCATTTGTGGTATGTGGTACTGATTGCCCATGGGCAGGAGCTACCATGCCCGGTATTGTTGTATGTGGTTACCAGGGATTGAACCATGGACCTTGTGCTTGCTAGGCAGGTGCCGTAACCACTGAGCTAAATGTCCAGCCCACAAGTAATCTTTCTAAAAGGAAAACAGAAGATCTACTCCACCTTCCACTGAGAAGGAACTTCTGGAAGAGAGAAGCTGGCAATGGGCCTGACCCAGGGAAGAGGAAGAAACTGCACTTAGAAGAACATCAGATTCCCAGGCTTTAGAGGCCTGTTAGCCTAGTGCCCTGGAGGCGGAGGTAGCCAGGTTGCCTAGAGTTCGAGCAAGACCCAAAGAATTCTCCTCTGCCCCAGCACAGACACCACCCTGACTAGGTCCTTGGTGCTACCTCCATGACTTAGCCAGCGCCTTCTTCACCCTCTCAGCCTCTCACTCCTAAGCCCCCTTTATTTACTTTTATTTTGCAGTACTGAGGATTGAGCCCAGGGCTTCACACATGCTGGGCTAAAGATCTACCCCTGAGGTACTTCCCAGTCCCATTCTTCATGGTATTTTGTGACAGGGTCTCCTTAAATTGGCCACAAGGTCCTCAAAAACAATGCCCCTCAAGCAACTGGATTTATGGGTGTGTGGGACTCCACCAGCCCCTTAGTTCCTTTTGACATCTCCATGCCCATGGGGGCTGAGTGGTGTCATTTATCCATTGCATACAGACCATGTCTCCCGCCTGGATAGTGCGTGCCCCGACTCACATTGCCAGGCATCCCCAGCAGACAGCAGGAGGTGATCATACATGCTGGGGTCCTTGGACTTTTGCTATGGGGTGAGGTGGAGCTCAGGGTTAGAGCTCCTGCCTGGAATGTGCAAGGCCCTGGGTTCTGTCCCCTGCACTACATGTAAACAAAAGACCCCTGAGAACTTTAAAACCTCCTCTTCCCAATACATAGGAATAATGTAGAACTGCTGTTTAAAATCTGTTTTACACAGGACCTTGAGGCTCTAATTCTGTGCTGGTGGCTAGGGGCTGGGACCTGGGAAGCCCATTAGTACTTCTCTTTCCATCCCTCCTGGTGATTCAAACGCAGACTGCCTGATTCAGATGCCCTTGGAGAAAGGTCACCTTGACCTTTGCAGAACAGGAAACAAACCTGTCTTAGAGAAGATAACAGCTCACTTCACAGATGTGGAAACTGAGGCTTCCTGAGGTCAGAGAGCTTAATCTAGGTCATCTGGGTTGTCAGGAGTAATGGAAAGAGATCAAGACTCCAAATGGCATTCTTGTCTCCTGTGCCAGCTCTGGAGCCTTGCGCTGGGAGAGAGGGCGAGTGACAAGCCCAGAGGAGTTCAGCACACAGCTTTGCTGGACGGCAAAGGCTTCTGGCCGGGACCGACTTCCTCTGGGCTACTCTGGGGAGCGAGAAGGAGCCTGTGACTCTTGCAGAAGCAGCAGGAGGCAGGAGGACACGAGAGAGGGTGTAGGCCATGGCTGTGCTCGGCTGGCTGGTGGGCATGGGTCTAGGGAAGCTGCTGAGAAGTTAGACTGGAGGGAAGAGGGAGGCAGAGTTCGGGTTCCACCTTGCTTGGCCTTCTGGAGTCCCAGGTGGAGAGGCCTGAGGCCGTGCCCAGCTCCCGTCCTCTCTGCTCACTCTGCCCACCCCTAGGCTGTGCCCCAGCTGACCCCCCCCCCAGCCCCAGGTGGCAGCTGCTAGGATTTCAGCTTCGGCTTGAGGCTGAGGGGGATGGGATGTGGCTGTTTATTCTGGCCAGGCCTGGGAACAAAGCCTCTGGCCGTGGAGAGTCTAGGCCTTAATGCCCCCATTAGGCAGAGGAGGGGGGCCTGGGACACATTAACAACTAAAAACAGTCTGCCCTGGAATTCTGTTGCTGATCCGTGTCACCTCCCCCTCGTAGTCCTGGGTTAATTCAGGGCCTGGGGACGGAGTTGATGGACTATCCTGGCTGCTCAAGCTCCTATTGTGTTACTAATGCTCACTAACAAAGCCTGTTCGCCTCTAGCAACAGTCGCTAGGCGGGTCTTGTCTCCTGGGCTCCAGCCCCTGCCCCTGGAGTCTGAATCTCTGGCCCAGACTGGGTCCCTAGTGAGCTCCTCCAGACCCGTGGGGAGGATTCAGGAGCGAGGCGGAGGCCGGCCAAGCGAAGAGACCCCAGGGCAGATCTTCCCCGGGACTTTCTTGGGTGACATCACTTGTGTCGGAAGCTCCATGGTGCCCCGTGCTCTGCTGTCCTTGGATTCTAGAATTCCCATCTGAGTTGGCTGTGGTGGTGCATGTCTGGAATCCCAACCTCTAGGAGACTGAGGCAGGAGGAGCATTAAAAAAAAAAAAAATTGGGCCGGAGATTTAGCTCAGTGGTTCCACTGCCTGCCTCACAAGCACAAGGTCCTGAGTTCGATCCCGGTAACCACATACAATGCTGGGTGTGGAGACTCACGCCCACCAGCAATCAATACCAAGTACCACAATGTTGGGCATGGTGGCTCACGCCTATAATCCCAGCACTCGGGAGGCAGAGACAGGAGGATTGCTGAGTTCGAGGCTTGCCTGGACTACATAGTGAGCTCAGAGCCAGCCTGAACTACAAAGCGAGACCCTGTCTCAAAAAAGAAAAAAAAATTGCAAAGAGGAGGAAAGCATAAAGAAAGAAGTCCACCTAGCTTCTTGCTGAGGTGACAAAGATTGATTTCATGCACAGTTTTGGTGTCATTTTGCAAGAAAGCTCCTTTTCTCTGCATTCCAGCTAGAACCGTCCCCCTCCTGTCTGTGAAGTACAAAATCTCAGGTCTTTTTTTAGACAGGGTCTCACTATGAGGTTCAGGCTGGTCTTGAACTCATTATGTACCCTAGGGTGGGTACAAACTTTTGGTAATCCTCCTGCCTCAGCCTCCCAAATGCTGGGATTACAGGTGTGTGTCACCACTCTGGGCTAAAAAATCCTTATACATCTTCCCTGATGTGCACATTATATATTAGAATCATCCAGGAAGGTTATGGAAGGAAAAGAACTGGTTTTACCCCAGACTCTGATAGGATCAGCCTGGGTGGGACTCCAGCACACTCTCCTTGGGTAACAAGCTCTTCCTGTGACCAGGATGAGACACGATGCCTGGGCTGCACTAAGCAGCACTGTGTCAATCTGGTGCTGGTGACAGTACCCAGGGCCCAGGGCACGTGAAGCGTCTGCTGTCCCTCTGAGCCACGCTCCCAGCCCACAACACCCTGAAGCTGGACAGACCTCTGCCTCCATTAGCTGCAGAGAGGCCGAGTTCTGAAACTTTTAAGCTTCAAAACCCTTCCCTGTAAAATGAGAGTGGCCTACCAGTATCATTTTGAAGATTAAGTGAGATTAGGATGCATAACTGTCTATGTCTGTTTAGCCCATGCTACAAGCTCCATACTTTCTCCGAGAACAATGCTCTCGTGTTGGGAGGTAATTGCACCGGGCATCCCTAGTCCCTTCTGCTCTGATACCGATGAGTTGTGGCCACAAATTCCTTTGCCTTGTTCCTTGCAGTCTCACAGTTCTACAATTCCATCATATTATAGACAGAAAGACTGTGATATTACTGTGTATCTGTTTATAGAAGTAATTTAAATAATTTCCCCATGGATTTTTGTTTCTTCAATTAAATTTAAGACTGGGGGCAGGGATTTAGCTCAGTGGTTCTGCCATTTGCATGGCAAGTGAAAGGTCCCCAGTTTGACATGCTGTACCACACACCATAGTGCCGGGTATGATGGCTCACGCCTGTAATCCCAGCACTCGGGATGCAGATGCAGGAGGATTGCTGTGAGTTCGAGGCTTGCCTGGGCTGCATAGTGAGCTCAGGGCCAGCCTGAACTACAAACGGAAACCCTATCTCAAAAAAAAAAAAAAAGAGAGAGATCGAGGCTGGAATGTAGTTCAGTGGTAGAGCATATGCTTAGCCCAGATGATCGTTTGGGTTCTATTCCCAACAACAGCAACAAAACCAAGACGCCCTTAATTGACCTCTGTGTACATGTGTTTGTTTGTTTGTCTATTTATTTATTTACTTTAGGTTTTGGAGACAGGATCTAGCTATGTAGTTCAGACAGACCCTAAACTCATTTTGTAGGCCACACTGGCCTTGAATTTGCAGTGATTTTCCTGCCTCAGGCTCCATAATGCTAGGATCATAGGTGTGTACTACCACGCCTGAAGCATGTTTTACCGCTCATAGGTGAAAGCCTGGCACCATCTAGTTGGTTTTACACACTATTAAATTGTTTTTGTTTTGTTGCCAGGGATTGAATTTGGTACCTTGCACTTGCTAGGCAGGTGCCAAAGCCACTGAACTAAATCCTCAGCCCTTAAGTTTTTTGTTGTTGTTGTTGTTTTTTTTTGCTTTTTGAGACAGGGTCTCGCGTTGTAGTTCAGGCTGGCCCTGAGCTCACTATGGTGCCCAGGCAAGCCGCCGTGAACTCAGCAATCCTCCTGTCTCTGCCTCCCGAGTGCTGGGATTACAGGCGTGAGCCACCACGTCCGGCATTTCAGCCCTTAAGTTTTATCTATTTGTGAACCAGGTGTGGTGATGCAGCCCTATAATCAATCCCAGTACTCTGGAGGTTGAGGCAAGAGGATCACCACAACTTTGAGGTCAGCCAGGGTTAGTCACATAGTGAGTTCAAGGGCAACCTGGACTACATGGTGAGATTTTTGTCTCAATTGAACAATAACAACAAAACCCCCAAAGTTTTAGCTGTTTGTTCATGCTAGCACAACTATGTGGTTAGTTTTTTTTCTAGATCTGGTAGTGGATTTGTAATACAATAACACTGTCATCAAGAGTTACCATTTTTGCAGTTGGGCAGAGTGGTGACGCTCATCTATAATCCTAACCCTTGGGAGGCTGAGGCAGGATTGCCATGAGTTTGAGGCCAGCCTAAATTATGTAGTAAAACCCTGTCTCAAAAAAAAAAAAAAAGTATATCATTTCTGCATCTTTACAAATATAAGCTGAGAACCCTTTGCTTTTGCAGTAACCTGTGAGGTATGATTGATTGGAGACAGTGTGTACCTCCTGAGGGAGCTGAGCCCAGCAGGCCCACAGAACCCCAGCAGCTGAGCCCTGAGCTCTCCCCAGTGCCTGCCTTCATTAGCGGGATCTGCGTGTGCGCATGCGCAGCTGCGAGCTGTGCTGGAGCAGCAGGCCTCCCCTCCTGGGGCCTCCCTTCTTCTCACAGTGTGGGTGCTGCAGCGCCGCCAGGCCAAGTCTGTCTGGGAAACGCTTGGTTTCTGTGACGGAAGTCAGGGCTGTGGGAGCATAGGCCCTGTCTCTGCCTCCCGAGCCTGAGGTGATTTCCTTGCCAACAAGAAGATGGGGCATCTGGATCTGCAGCCCCAGAAGTAGAGCCTGTCAGTGCAGAGCTCCAGGCTGTGGGAATAAGCAGTGAGCGTGGGGTTCCAGCTTCTCCCCTGGGAGGCAGAGGTGGCAGGGCGGATGGTTTGGGACCACTGCAAGTCTTCTTCAAGACTCCAGCCCTTGCATTTGCATATTTCCTTATATTTGATTGATAATTGCCTTTCTTGTGTGTGTGTTTTAATTTTTCCCTTGTCGCCTTTCTATTCTGCTAGCACGGTCTCACCCATACCATGTCCAGGTCCTTTCACCCCCTAAAAACCCTGCCTGGCTGCTACAGTTAGGATCCTGGTGTTCCTCTAAGGCGTGGGGTCCAGCCTGGTGCTGCTGAGAGACTGTAGGAACAGGGAGAGACAGGGCCTTTGAGAGGTCTTAGATCCCTGGGAACAGGGTCCCGCAGGGACTGTGGGGTGCCCATCCCTTTCTCTCCCTCTCTTTGCTTCCTGGCCACTGTGAGGTGACAGCTCCCTGCCCTGCACCAAGTTCATGGCCTCAGGTATTTGTTACCATAACAGAACGATGGCTGACACTGTGTTTAATGCATTGGGGGCTAAGTGAATGTCTATTTGTGGGGTATTTACCCTGGAGCTGTAGGAGACAGGTGAGGAGACCATGACTACATGGGCCATCTCCTACAGGAGTCCCCAGTCCCGCTGGGGTTGTGGCCAGGTGACTCCGTCATGACAACAGATAAGAAAGGCACAGGATACATTTCTCTTCTTCCCTACTGCAAACCAGAGAGGTGACACTCAGACACTTTAAGGAAGAATTTAATACTTTCTCTTTCCCTCTTTCTTTCCTTCCTTCCTTCTCTTTCCCTTTTTTTCTTTTTCTTTCTTTCTTTCTTTCTTTCTTTCTTTCTTTCTTTCTTTCTTTCTTTCTTTCTTTCTTTCTTTCTTTCTTTCTTTCTTTCTTTCTTTTTCTTCCTTTCTTTCTTTCCCCCTTTTTTTTCTTTTCTTTCATTCTTCCTCCTCTATATGTGGTCTTATGGATTGAACCCAAGTCCTTCACACTGAGCTACAATCATAACCCTTTTTTAAAATTTATTTATTTATTTATTTATTTATTTTTGAGACAGGATCTTGCTTTGTACTTCAGGGTGGCCCTGAGCTCACTATGGAGCCCAGGCAAACTGCGAACTCAGCAAACCTGCCTCTGCCTCCCGAGTGCTGGGATTACAGGCGTGAGGTACCACGCCCGGCACTGTGGTATGTGGTATTGATGGCTGGTGGGCGTGAGTCACCACGGCCAGCATTGTATATGGTTACTGGGATTGAACTGAGGGCCTTGCACTTGCGAGGCAGGCGCCGGAACCACTGAGCTAAATCTCCAGCCCTATCATGATGTATTTTTAAAATGTACCGATAAAATGAATTTTTTTAGAAAGTAAAGACCCAAACATCACGTTCCATTTTAACAACGGTGGTAAATACAGAAATGAGGAGGCAGGTGGTGGGGCTGGGCTTTAGGGTAGCGCGTTGGGAGCGGAGGGAGGGCTGTGTGCACACACATGTGCTGGTGGCTCTTTTCTGCCTCCGTGGAAAGGTTATTTGTAAGGTATGGAGCAGAGAGGGGGCACCCTCACAAGGGAAGCTGGTCCTGCTTTTAAGGCGCTACCTCTTGTATGTGTGGTGCTGTTGCTTCTTTGGCTTCAGCTCAAAATGACTCCAATGCCCAAGTGGCATGTTTTGGGGCAGCATGTTCAGCCGTGCTGCAGTGAGCTGGCGCTGCAGGTGCTGACGAGCATCCCTGGATGCTGAGCTAAGGGTCCCTGCGTCCCCCTCTGGACCCTTCCCAAAGCCCTCAGCTTCTGGCAGGGTGCTCACAGCAGACCTTCCCCCCCCTGAGAATGTGAGCTCAGTGCCCTGCTGGGAGCAGCCTTTTGGGGGAGTGTGTGACCTGCCGGGTGTCATAGAGGACACAGAAGAGCAAAAACCAGTAAGGCCAAGCTGCGCGTTCACCCCACTTTTTCCAACTTCCAGACTGTGGAGCAGGACCTAGAGATCAAAGAGCAGAAAGCTGGCTGCAGGCCCAGGGAGAAGAGGGGGCCCAGGCGGCTGCCCAGAGACAAAGGGCAGCCCCAGACAGGGGTGGCTGGGGCACAGGATACACAGCCAAGGACGAAGGAGTGGTCCCCGGGTGGGGAAGAATGGCGAGAGGCCAGACACTGTGGGAGGAGAAGGCAGGGCCCCTGCGATGCCTCACGGGAAAAATGGTTCCTCGGAGAATGCGGGACAGTTCTTGGCTTTCCTGTTTCCCGCTGCGCTTGATCCCCACATCCCACTGTTGCTGAGTTTGGAGTTGCTTCTTGCTCAGAGATGTCACTCACTTCCATGTGGTACCTATTCTTCCTCCTTGGCATTATCAAAGTGGGTACAAGCCGGGGGCCATGGGTCACTCCTGGAGCCCCAGCTGTTCAGGAGGATCCCAAGTTCAAAGCCAAGCCTGGCAACTTAGTGAGATCTTGTCTAAATGTTAGAAGTAAACAGGGCTGAGGGTGTAGCTTGGTGGTAGAGCTGGAAATTTAATCCCTGGGACCATATAAAGCAAAAACAAAAAAGTGGGCACAGTGCCACGTCTTTGGGGAGCCACCTTGTCTTATTAGTATCTGCCCACCCCTTTCAAAGCACAGCAGGTCCCTGTACACCAGAGGTGTCCATGGAAAGGAACAGAACCCTACATATTATTTCTCTCTGTCTTTACCCTAAAATTTCTGAAAAACTCCTCCTTCTTGTTGTGACCCTGCACAGCCCCATGGGTTGGGATGAAGGCGTGGCCCAGTGGCAGGGAAGGCAGAGGGCACTGCAGGGGGTGGCATTAGGCCCCACTCAGCCCCTGACCTGGCAATCAGACTGTTCAACATCACCCCACCGAGTGGTACTCCAGGCCTGTGCGTGCGTGTGTGTGTGTGTGTGTGCGTGTGTGTGTGTGCATATGTGCATGTGTGTGCCTGTGTGTGTGTCGCAGCTAAGCCTTACTCTGCCCCTATGGCTTATGCCCTGCCTCGTTGTGCGCCTCCCCTCCGCTCAGCACCCTGTGCCTCTGTCCGCCCACCGCAGCCCCGCTCTCCATACATACTGTCCTAACCCTGTCCTCTTGGTGACCCCAGTAGCCGTGCTCATCCTGGAGCAGGGAGCAGTGAGCGGGCCAGAGGTAGGGACGAGAGTGACATGGGTCTGGGCCCGCTCAGGCTGCACCCGTGCCTTGCGGCCCTGATCTCTGTTGTCCCACGAATCCAGGCACAGCTGAGGCGGAGCAGGCAGGCAGCCCGGCCTGGTACGTCGGAGGCTGTTATCTTAGGGGGCAGGGCTCCTCCCAAAGCAGCAGGAGCAAGTCAGCGCCCCGGAGAGATGGCACAGTGTTGGGGTGACTGTTCCTCACTTACGTCGGCCGGGGCCGTGCTTTGTCCCCAGGTGTAGGAACTGGACGGGCAGATCCATGACCTGCTGTGGGCGGTAGCGGCTTACAAGGAAGCGGTTGTCCACTTCCAAGTGAGTCACCCTGAATTTTTGGGAGTCAGACTCATTCTTTCAGAGCAGGTGAGAGAATGGCTGGCGTGTGGGCAGAGCCATGGGGCCGGGAGGAAGGGGGTAGGGGCAGGGGAGAGGGGGCCCCACTCCACACTGTGGAGCAGGGCTAGGGATCCTTAGAGTCCTTCACGGAAACCCCTGTAGCTCACGCTTTCACACCCAGACTGGCAGCTCTCCGGGCGACTCCGGGCTGTGATGCCACATGGTGGCTCCAGGACAGCAGTAACGCTTTTGCTCACATTTGGATAACTGGCCTTGTCTATGTTTCTCTTGGCCACTGGGGCTCTGCCTGTGTCTGCTACGTGCCATGTGCGCCTTCATGTGCCTGACGTCCTCACCGGCCACAGCCCTGGGTGACACTGGCGGGGCCTGGGGCTGGAGACCCCCAGCCTCGGAGCTGTGCAGTGGTTGTCAGGAGGACCCTGCAAGTGCCCGTGCCTGCCAGGGTCGTAGCAGGAGGGAGGTCAGAGTGGAGAGGGCCTGTGTCCCCCGCCTTCCTTGGGCTCTGGAGGAGAGGCCAGGCAGGGCCGCCCATCCACAGGGCAGAGGGTGGGGACAGGTGACCCAGTGCCTGGGAGGAGCCTGCACGTGTTGTGAGTCACGCCAGCCCTTTGTAACTCAGTGCCTCAGTCCTGTGGCTGCTGCTCTGCCTTGGATCTGACGGGAGTGGAATGTGGAGGGTGGGCAGCAGCTCAGGGCCGGCTCTCGGGGAGCCCAGGGGCCTGCAGCCAGCTCCCTGTCACCCCCTGCTCTCAGGACCTGGTCAGGCCGGAGTCATGTGGCCAAGAGCCCAGGCTTGCTGCATAGGGGGGCCAGCCCAGGACGGAGAGAGCTGGGTCTGGACTGTGCTTCGCTCCCTGTGTGTCCCCGGCCTCTCTGTCTCTCCCTCAGATTCAGAAGTGTGGCTGTCGTGGCTGACGCTGTCCTCCAAGCCGTGAAACTGTGGCGGAGCTTCCCCAATGTCGCGGCGAGCTTCGGTCTGGTAACCAACTGTGTGAACGAGAGGCCCCCAGGGGCCGCGTGGGGCGCTGTCAGGGAAGGGACCTCTGTATCCAGCAGTCACCTCCTCCCCGGGCCCTCACGCAGGGTGCCGAGCCCACAGAGCTGGCACAGACCTCCCGTGGGGGCCAGGGCAGGGGTGGCAGCTAGGAAAGGTGGAAAGGGCCGAAGACCCAGCTGCTAAAAACAAGCTCCAGCATGCCAAGCATCAGAGAGTCCAGGGATTCGGACAGCAGCGATGGGGACTCTCTGTCCCGTACCTGCTGTCCTGTTTTTCTGCCTCCATTGGCCCTCAAAGCGGTCACTGCCCTGTAGCACACAGAAGAAAATTTGAGTCTGAGGTGGGGGCCCTGGGCAGATTTCTAGGATGAGTCTGTCCTCTTTCCTCTAACTCATTTGCTTATCAATCAATCTTTTTATCTTGCTATCATTTCTCTCTATTTTTTGTTTGTTTGATTTTGTCTTTTGGAGACAGGGTCTCACTGTGTACTTAGTCTTGAACTTACTGTGTAGTCCAGGCTAGTCTTGAACCCATCGTGATCCTCCTGGCTCAGCCTCCCAAGTGCTGAGAGTACAGGCATGTGCCACCTCGCCAAGCTCCTGTCCAAGGTTCTTTCAAGTTTCCCATCCTTTCTGCCACTCTACCTCAAGTGCCAGTCCTTGTTTTATGGTGACAGTGAGGCACACCTTCCCGAGCCCCTCCCACACCCAAGATTCCAGTGGGCATTTGAAGAGGTTCTGGCAGCTTATGCCCAGCACACAGCTCCAGAGCCCAAGGGTACGTGTGGTGCGGTTGCTCTACCTGCCACAGCAAAGGCAGGAGTTGCAGAGGACCCTGTGCTGCGGGCAGGTGTCTCACGGCCAGCAGCCTGGTCCCTGGAGGGCTCCTGCTCTCTCTTCCCCTTAAAGTCTATCTCCTTGTCTCTATCTCTCTTGTAAATACATAATTAAAATTTTTTTGTTTTTTGTTTTTTGGGACAGGGTCTCGCTTTGTAGTTCAGGCTGGCTCTGAGCTCACTATGTTGCCCAGGCAAGCCTTGAACTCAGCAATCCTCCTGTCTCTGCCTCCCGAGTGCTGGGATTACAGGCGTGAGCCACCAAGCCCGGCCATAATTAATTTTTGTAGCACTTGTGGACTGAACCCAGGACTTTTGCACATCCCCAGCCTTTTAAATTTTTTTTAAAAAATATTTATTTATTTAATTTTGAGACAGGAGTCTCACTAAGTTGACAAACTTCCAGGATGGGCATAGATGTGAGACCTTCTTTCCTCATTCTCCCGGAGTGTTGGGATATTCTTCCCCCACTCTTTCTTTCTGAGGTAGGATCTTGCTATGTTGCCCAGGTTGGCCTAAGACCCGCCCCCCCGGGCTCAAGTGATCCTCCTGCCTCAGCCTCTGGGCAGGAGTCCGGGGACTACAGGAACTGTGTACCCATCTGTGTGCCTCTCTTGTCTCTCCGGCTGTCAGTCTCTTTCTGAGGATCTCCCCACGCTCCACCTCAAATGAGGCCAGGCAGGTGAGAGGTGGTGTGAGAAGACAGGGCGGAAGGGGCCGCCGGGGACCACGGAGGGCCGGTTCGGCACCTGTGAGGCTGCTGCAGAAAGGAAGGGCCGGAAGGACACGAGGTGAAGCCTCTGAATACGGGCCAAACTATTTCTGGGCAATAATTCACCATGTCTCTTTCCTAGCTCTGGTACAGAGTCTCAGTAGGCAGTCCAGGCTGGCCTTGAACTCCCTACCCTCCTGCCTCAGCCTTCTGAATGCTGGGATTACAGCTGTGCCCACTGCAACCAGCTGCCCTTGGTCATTCTTTTTTTCTTCTTTTTGCTGTACCTGGGATTGAACTCAGGACCTTGTGCTCACCAGGCAGGCACGCAGCACCACTGAGCTACCTTGGCCTTCTGGGTTATTCTTTTTTTTTTTTTTTTTTGAGACAGGGTCTGGCTTTGTAGTTCAGGCTGGCCCTGAGCTCACTATGGGGCCCAGGCAAGCCGCCGCAAACTCAGCAATCCTCTTGTCTCTGCCTCCCGAGTGCTGGGATGACAGGTGTGAGCCACCACGCCCGGCATTGTGGTATGCGGTGTTGATTGCTGGTGGGTGTGAGTCTCCATGCCCAGCATTATATGTGGTTTCTGGGGATTGAACTCAGGACCTTGTGCTTGCGAGGCAGGCGCCGGAATCACTGAGCTAACCCTCCGGCCCTCCAGGTCATTCTTAAAAGATTTCATGACAGAGAGGCAAGTAGCAGGGCACAGGCAGGGTGTGCCTGGATTTGGGAAGCACCGCCAGCAAAGCAGAGGCTGGTGCAAAGCAGACACCTCCCGCCCCTCCTCTTTGCAGGTCGGGTGGGAAGACGCCGGCCACAGCCTGTACTTCTACAGGGAGGCTCTGATGATTCCACGCAAGTGCGGCCTGATGCTCCCTTACTTCTTGCACGCTGGGGAGACAGGTGAGCCGACAGCCACAGCAGGGGCGAGCGTGTGTGTACGGAGAGGGCCCCGGGTCTGTCCCAAGAGCCACCTGCTTTGATCCTGACAGTGGCTCAGGCCAAGGACAGGGAGAGCAGAGATGGGACAACAAGAGTCACCTCATCTGTGTTATCCCTAATTCTTGCTTTGTGCCTGCTGGGAAGTGTTTAATTCCCACTCTATAGACCAGGAGCCTGAGGCTCCGAAGACAGGGTGACTGGCCAGAGTTAAAGCACAGGACAGGAGTGGAGTCCAGGAGCCAGCTGACCCTGCCGAGCAGGCCGGCCCCTGGCTCTGTCCTGTCAGGAATGTCTCGAGCCGGCCACGTTGGTCCCCCAGAGCTCCGACCCGGTCATCTCAGCCTCTCGGATGTCAGTCCACAAACCCAAGCACAGATGTGGGCACGGGACGACGGGGGCCTCTCAGCGGCATCCTGGCTTCTGTCACAGTGCCACAGGCCCATCACCTTCAGAGCCCAAGGTGCAGAGGACAGTGAGGCCACTCGCCTGGCAGGTGCAGGCTTCGCCCAGGCTGGTCACTGCATCTCACAGAGAAAGTGTCCCTGGCGTTTATCTCTTCTTCCTGACATTTCCAGGCAGTTTAGATCCAATTTAGATCAAAGCCAGCTCTGGGAGATTTAAAGGATTGTTGGCAGTGGATGGGGCTGTGCTTTTAACCTTCAAGGCACTGTGGTCTAGTTGGGAAAATTACGCCTGTGTGTGTGAAAAAGAACTTCATACTGCAAAACAGTGTAACACGGGATCTAACCTAAGTCTGACATGTACAGTCCTTGGAGACCATTTTACCAGGACTTGGGAACTTGATAATGCCCTTAATTAAAAGAGGAAAGGAAAAAAATAA
>PVIC010049440.1:0-13117 GCA_004025085.1 Thryonomys swinderianus | reverse complement strand
TTTTTTTTTTTGCTTTTTGGAGACAGGGTCTCACTTTGTAGTTCAGGCTGGCCCTGAGCTCACTATGGTGCCCAGGCAAGCCGCCGCGAACTCAGCAATCCTCCTGTCTCTGCCTCCCGAGTGCTGGGATTACAGGCGTGAGCCACCACGCCCAGCATTATATGTGGTAACCGGGGATCGAACTCAGGTCCTTACACTTGCTAGGCAGGCACTGGAACCACTGAGCTAACCCTCCGGCCCTCATCAGCCTTTTCTTTGAGACAAGGCATTGCCATGGAGCACAGGCTGGCCTTAAATTCACTATGTAGCCCAAATGCATGGTGACCCTCCTGCCTCAGCCTCTCAAGTGCTGGGATTACAGGCATATGCTACCATGCCTGGCTGGATCATCATTTTTTTTTTTTTTTTTTGAGACAGGGTCTCGCTTTGTAGTTCAGGCTGGTTCTGAGCTCACTTATGTAGCTCAGGCAAGCCTTGAACTCAGCAATCCTCCTGTCTCTGCCTCCTGAGTGCTGGGATGACAGGCGTGAGCCACCACACCCAGCACTGTGGTATGTGGTATTGATGGCTGGTGGGCGTGAGTCTCCACGCCCAGCATTGTATGTGGTTACGGAGATCAAACTCAGGATCTTGCGCTTGCGAGGCAGGCACCAGAACCACTGAGTTAACCCGCCGGCCCTGGATCATCACTTTAATGGAAGGGAGTCAATGAAGAACACAACTGGGTATCAGTGCTGCATAGCTTCTGGGTAACAGGCAGGAACCTTACTTGGGATGGTCCATCTCCAAGTGCTGCTTCACCAGCTGCTCCACGGCCGCACTCCAGGGGACCACAGCCTTGTACATGATCTTCAGGACAGCATCAAATATGAGCTGCAGAGACAGGAAAATGCTGACGGCCCCATCAAACACAGTCTGAGACTACTTTCCCTTCCAACCACAAACACACAATTTTTTCCAGTTTTCACACATAAAGCCACTTTCATCATTAAGAAACTTCACCCAAGTATTCTATCTGCTGAAACACAGCAGAATCATATAGTATGTGTCATTCAACAAGTAAGTCTCTCTGTTTAAAAATATTTTCATGATTTTACTTACATTATATTTTATAATGGCAAATATAATGTAACGTCAAGCTAAAGGAATAGGACAACATATTGAAAACATGTCTTTCTTTTTGAACAACCACAGAAACCCTGGAGAGATCTTACATGGCAGTTGTTCTAGGGGTGGGACTGAGAACATTTCCATTTTTTTAAAAAGTAAAATTATAAGTGATTTTAATTTTCTTTTTATCCCTTTTGTATACCACACCAATTCTTCATAAACTTGTCACTTTTATGATCAGAAAAAAGCTTGAAGATCCAATGATGGAAAAAGGAAACCCGATGGTCACTTATGTTACTCACGTCTGTGTCAGATAAGCATCCAATCACTGCCATGGCCTTTGCTTCCCAAGCTGTGTCAAAGAGTGATGTGGACTTCGAGCTACATCTTTTTAGTAAATCCTAAGATAAATTTGGATATATATGCAAAAATTAAAATTTCTCACTAAAAAACTACAAACACACAGATAAACTTAAGCAACCTTTACAGATTTGTAAAACAACAAAAACAAAATCCTAATTAGTCATAAATGTGGAACAATGATTAAAAATTTAACTGGGTATGATGGTCCACAACCTATAATACCAGTTCTTGGTGGGGGGGGGCGGCGCTGAAGCAACAGGACCTCCATGAGTTCAAGGCCAGGTGGGCATCACAGTGAGTTTAAGGCCTACCAGAACTACATGGAAAAACTACCTCAAAAAACAAAAAAGAAGAATGTCTAAACTTTAGCACTCAATATTACAGGTGTAAAAAAATGTAAAAGAAAATCCTTGGGCAACTTGAGAACATAATGTTAAATGAAACAAGTCAGACAAATTCAAATACTACATGGTTTCTCTTAAATGAGAAATATGGGCTGCAGATATAGCTCAGTGGATCAGCGCCTGCCAGCAAGCAAAAGGCCCTGAGTTCAATTCCCGGTAGCAAAAAAAAAAAAAAAAACCACACATACACAATATATATATACACACATATACTGAAATAAAGACCAAAATAGGAGATAAATAGGAAGTAGGGAGAAGTTCATATACTTTCCCAAATTAAATTTCACCGTTTTAGAAATATTTCAACATATATGCTTAACGTGTTTCAATTATAGTATTAGTTTATCTTAGTCTATTGAAAATACAGTTTGTGTTGTTACTTGTTTTGGTATTCTAAGAATTTTTTTGGTTTCAGTAACTATTTTTCAGGTAATGAGACAGTTTACTACTGTTAATCTCTTGGATTTTTACTATGAAATTGTTTTACATGAAATAAAAATTCCTGAAAGATCTACATATCAGATTACTACAGCAGAGTGTCTAAAAAATACCTGTTAGGCTGCAGTGCTAGTTATGGGCTTAGCACATACAACGTCTCAGGTTTAATAACTACGCCAAAAGAAAAGAAATGCAATATTTATTGAGTTCATTTTCTTTTTATCTCATAATGGTGCTTTGGAAAAAGTCCTGAGATTGTTTATTCTCACATTCGTGGAGCCCAGTGCTCCACCCTCCTCAGCCTCTCTTTATCTGGGATCACAGCCACTTACCACCACGTTCAGATCCTATTTTTCCATCTTGTTCAAGGTCCTCACTTCATAGCAGAATTAATCCATTTTCTTTTGCTCTCTTTTTTTTGTTCCTGGTACCACGGATCAAACTCATGACCTTAAACTTGCCAGGCAGCCTGTGGCACCACTGAGCTAAATCTCTGGCCCACTGACCCATTTTCTTAACCAATACAAAATACTGTGTGAGTCCCAGCAAGATATTCCTTAAAGAGTTGAACATCTAATACAATGGTAAGCCAAACAGTTCCTGGAAATAAGGCTGGATCTAAAGAGAAAGTTACCTCTATGTACAGCAAGAGAAGTTCTTCTTCTTGCAAGTTATGTTCTCTCATGTAAACTCGAATAGACTTCTCTAAGATAGAGGGAATAAGCTCTGGGGCCGACACTCTGTCGAACATTCGGAACACAATGGTGGTTGTGTTTTCCTGGGTGACAGACAATAAAGGTGACATACATGCAGCCTCCAGCCACCCCTGGGTACAACAAGCATAATAAAGTTGCTGAGCCCAGAATCTTACCTTCTCTAAATCAGAGAGGGCCAGTTTGCAGTTATATTTCCTATATAATGTGATCAGCTCCCTCAGGTTATTCACCAAAGTCTGTAACTGACACACTTCTTCGGTGTTTTGGTAATCCTTCTAAAGTATAAGTATAAAATAATAAAAATAGAAAGGAAAAATGTGTGAGGGAGACAAAGTTAAATTTGCTTTAAAGAATATTTGAAAAAAAAAAAGAGGGGTTGGAGATTTAGCTCAGTGGTTCCAGCACCTGCCTAGCAAGCACAAGGTCCCTGGTTTGAACCTCACAAACCACATACAACAACACTGGGCATGGTGACTCATGCCCACCGGGAATCAGTACCACATACCACATATGCTGGGCTTGGTGGCTAAAGCCTGTAACCCCAGCACTCGGGAGACAGAGGCAGGAGGATTGCTGAGTTTGAGCCTTGCCTGGGCTACATAGTGAGCTCAGGGCCAGCCTGAACTACAAAGCGAGATCCTGTCTCAAAAAAAAAAAAAAAAAAGAAAACTAATATTAGCACAGTATCTTTCAGAACCACAGTAAACTTGGGTACATATATATATATCATTTACATGTTCTTCAAATTGCCCCATCTATGTACATAGATTATGACCAGATATAAAGCTTTAACATTTCCTGAAGTTAACTATATGGAAGAGAATTTTTAATACTGATAAAGGGCAACTAACAGGGAAAAGACAAAATAGTATTTAACAGCAAGACTAAGTAAAAGACCAGGGGTCAGGGATTTAGCTCAGTGTTATCATGCCTACCTTGCAAGCACAAGAGCCCAAATTCAATCCCTGTTACTTTGTGGGACCTCAAAAAAAAAAGTGCCGGGCGTGGTGGCTCACACCTGTAATCCCAGCACTCGGGAGGCAGAGACAGGAGGATTGCTGAGTTCGAGGTTTGCCTGGACTACACAGTGAGCTCAGAGCCAGTCTGAACTACAAAGTGAGACCCTGTCTCAAAAAAAAAAAAAAAAAAAAAAGACCTGGGTGTGGTGATGCAACTGTAAACTCAGCACTTGGGAAGCTGAAGCAAAGTACCGTCATGATTTCAAGGCCAGCCTAAACAAGCCTGGACAGCTTCTATGCAGCCTGAAATTTACGTAACAAGAGCCTATCTCAAAAACCAAATGAAGAGCCAAGGATTTAGCTCAGTGGCATCACGCCTGCCTCTCAAACACAAGGTTCCAAGTTCTATCCCTGGTACCAAAAAAAAGTGGGGGGGATCTTTTAAGGAAAAAGCATTATGATGAGCAATCAGTACATTGCTCAAAATTAAAGAATAAAATCCTTATTTAAAAGAATATATTCATTGGGCCAGAGATTTAGCTCAGTGGTTCTGGTTCCTGCCTAGCAAGCACAAGGTCTTGAGTTTGATCCCCAGTAACCACATAAAACAATGTCAGGTGTGGTGACTCATGCCCACCAGCAATCAGTACTACACACCACAATGCCTGGCGTGGTGGCTCACCCCTATAATCCCAGCACTCGGGAGGCAGAGGCAGGAGGACTGCTGAGTTTGAGGTTTGCCTGGGCTACACAGTGATCTCAGGGCGTCTGAACTACAAAGTGAGACCCTGTTTCAAAAATTTAAAAAAGGTGTTTTAACCCTAACAGGCTTTGGAATATCTAGTAAATGCCATGAGATAAAGCAATGGGCTACTAGTTTATTTTGTTTTGTTCGACAGGGTCTCGCTTTTGTAGTTCAGGCTGAACTCATTATATAGTCCAGGCTAGTCTCAAACTCAGTAGTTCTGTCTCTGCCACTCGAGTGATGGGATTACAGATGTGAGCCACAATGTCCAGTATTGTTGTATGGGGTTACCCGGGATCAAACCAGGGACCTTGCGCTTGCGAGGCAGACATTAGAACCACTGAGCTAAATCCCCAATCCATGTTTTATTTAGTTTTGAGAAAAGGTCTCTATTCAGTTCACACTGGCCTTGAACTATGTAACCACGGCTGGCTTTGATCTCACAGTGAACTTCCTACAGCCTACTAGTTTATTTATTTATTCTTTTGGGGGGTAGCAGGGATTGAACTCAGGATCATGTACTTTCAAGGCAAGGGTGGCACTACTAAGCTAAATCCCTGACACTCAGCCTACTAGTTTAAACAAGTACCTATCTGTACACTGAAAACTAATCCTCATGAATTAATAAGTTTTGTTCTTTTAGGATTGTGAATTGTTCCATTGCACAATATCTAATTATACTACTCAGGAAAATGTTCTTATATCTTTTCCTTTTGGTTGGTTCAATAGAGAAAAACTACATTAAAACAGGTTCAAATTGAAAGAGAAGTAACACAAAGGAAAAAAGGAAATTTTTGATTTTGTGGATACAAAAGGTATGAATAAAAAGAATATAAAAACAGAAACCTTAACAAGGACATGTATTCGCAGACTTTATTTACATGTAAACAAACACTAACATAAATGAGTATGTCATTACTAAAAATCCATTCTCTCCATCATACCAAGGAAATCCAGTGCCAAGAGGAAGCTGGTCCCAACTCATCTGTTCTTTCTGCCGTGAAAAATACCTCCGCTAATTCAAGTCCATTTTCTGGCCAGTTTGCCTTTAAAAAACATTACAGACCATTTAAAAACAGTGTTTTATGCTGCTGGGGCAGTGCAAAATTCTTTTCCACTTTAATTATGCTAGTATTACCTTATCCGTTAATTCAAGGTTCCTGGCTGCTTGTTCCAACCATTTTGCAAGAATTTGCTGAAACATATATCATTAAAAATTCTCAATATAGAACCGCTAAAGTAACTAAACTCCTCCATGATTATCTCTTAAAAATTGCTTATTTTTTTCAGTCCTACTGGTTGAACCCACATATTCTAGGCAAAGGCTGTACTACTGGAGCTACACCACTAGCCTTATGACACTTAAAAAAGCTAACCAATGTTACTGTAACTTAATCTTCAATGATCTAATGCAACACAAATTAAGAGACATATTATGGGGGAAAACTCACCTGTCCCTCAGGTATAGTCCTTCTCACAAATGGGACCACTTCATTTTTAAACCACGGGCAAAGATTTTGCAAAGAGAATGGTGTAGAAATTGAGTTCAACAAGTTCTCAAGCATTTTCACATCAGACTTGCTTTCAAGATTTGCCTAAGTATTACAGAGTGAGAAATTAAAAATTTTTTAATAAACTGAGGCTAACAACCTCCCCAACAGTGAAGCTTATTACAGGAAGTCAACCTTTGGAGTATCTCACTGATTTAATGAGTGCTAATGGTGATTTATCTGCACAAATAGTTCAAACTCACCCATCAGCGAGTGCCAAACTGTGTTTGAATTATATAGCACAAGAACCAGCAGAGATGTGCTCTAAGGAAGACATAAGTGGAGATGATAGCACAAATGCTTACAAGCAGTGTGTCCATTAATGGCACCACAACATGATGCTTTTTGATCTTTATGTATCACTAAAAGCAACATTAAGGAAATTCCAATGAATAATTTTATTATTTAGGAGAAAGGGTCTCAATGTGTCGCCCAGGCTGGTTCCAACTCCTGGGCTCAAGAGATCTTTCTGCTTCAGTCTCTTGAGTAGCAGGACCAGAGGTATTAACCACAACCCGGGCTTCTATCAGTGAATAACTTAGTAAAATGTTATTTGCTGAACTAAGATATGGAGCTATCTCAACTCGATCAGGTAAAACAACGTTCTATTATATCTTCCTGTGATCTAGAATCATCATAGGGACAGGTACATCTAATCAATCTGACAATATTCTACTACCCAATTACATGTGCCCCCTTGTTAGTCTACAACTGAGCTGACTCCCTCATCTTGGGAGCTAGAACACTTTTAAGAAAAAAATGCAAAATGCATTACCCGATGTCTCAGCCAAAGATACTGTGCACAGACAAGGTTTCCTTCTCTTAGTTGTGACAAAATATCTTTAAGATCATCTTCATTATTCAAGAATTCAATCCAAGAACTACCACTGAGAAGTCAAAGGGAAGAAAAAAGTTTAAATAACAACTAAGTTATTCCAAGTGAGTATCATTGTGGTTATCAACTAGTTTGTTCTTTTTTTCAGTTTTCCTCATAAACTTTTAAAACAAATTCCAGCACGTGGGAGGATGAGGCAGAAGGATCACTATGAGGTGGTCAGCCTGGGCAACAGAGTGAGTTCAACGTTAGCCTGGACTACATAGCAAGACCCTGTCTCAACACAAAACAAAGCAAAATCAAGCCAGCCAGTTTTTGCTAATATTTTTTCACACATCAGACTAGCAAACGTCAAACTTTTATGACAAGTTCATGGTGAATGAATGAGAAAATGAGCAGGTGCTCTTCTACTGTAAACAAATGTATATGAAGGACAAACTCTAGCGCACACACATTTTGCCTTAACAACAGCATTCTCAGTAAATGAATTTAGGTATATTCATACATGCACCCAAAAATGTTGCTTTCAAATAGGAGTTATTATGGGTGGGGATTTAGCTCAATTGCACTGTACCTACCTTGCAAGCACGAGGTCATAAGTTCAATCCCCATTACCAAAAAACAAAGTTATTATTACATTATTATAGTTAGGAAAGGAAGTGTCCCCAGAGGCTCGTGTGGCAAAAGCCTGCTCCCCAATGCAGCAGTGTCCAGGGGTACAAGACAACGGGATAATGAGGACTCTGACCACTGGTGGATTCATCCACTCTCAGATTCCTAATGAGGCATTACTGGAAAATGAAGGAGATTTAGGCCCTGAGACCCAGGTGAAGTGGGTGCAACAGGGGCCTCCCTCGGGGACTCCGTCCGGCTCCAACCCCCTCCACTCTGGCTCTCCCCTCCCTGCCCTGTGCATCAGGAGCTGACACACTCCCTGCCTTCCTGCCACAACGCTCTGCTGAACCCGAGCCCAGAAGCCAAGGAGCCGAGTGACTACAGTCTGACATCTCTGCAACCTGGACCGTAATAAATCTCTGCTCGTGTAAGTGGTTCTTATTAGTGATAAAAAGGTGACTAACACAGACGGCCCTGTGCATCAGCATAAATTAATGAAAGGAGTTAAACCAGGAGATGTCGTATGAGAATGGCTATGAGAGAGACGTAAATATTCATACTTTTAAAAACTGAATGTACACACCTGAATTTTTCTGGTCCAAATGCCCCATAAAAAGTAGTCAACTTTGCATGAGCCTTTAGTACCTAAAGAAGGAAGAACTCAATAATCTGAATGTTGTATGCAATGATACTGAATTTTAAAATGTCAAAACGTAGGACCATCCTATCTCAAAGTCTTACATTCCCATGCTGCAGGTCAATCCCACTGATGCAACTAGCTTTATTTAAAACACTCCCCAGATGGAATAACAAAAACTTTCCAATCACATGTGATTATAGAAGCACACATACTAATTATATTGTCCTTTGAGAAAATGATTTTTCTCAATGGTTTATTAGTGACCTTATTCAAAAACTTAGCTGAATTCTTCTGAAATTTACTTTGAAAATTTACATCCATAAATGCCCTTGTACATGCACTCATGTATTCAGGCACCATCATGGCTTACATCTGTGTATTTAGCAGAGAACAGGATCTGAGTGAAATGGTTTTTAGCAGTTATTTCCCATGTCTTCTAAGTGACCCCACAAGGAAGATACTATTAATAGTCCCATTTTGAAAATAAATAAGCTGAGGCAATAAAATAACTTGCTCCCGAAGAAATGCAAACCTATGTTGAAAGGGAAAAAATTTGGAAGGCGCATTCACTCCCAAATTAACCTACTAATCTCATGTAGTTACCTCTATCAAGCCATCAGAATAGAAGGGAACAGTTTTATCTTCTTTCTTCAAAAGCTAAGGATGAAGATAAAATATGTGCTGTTAGGTTTTTCATTAATACGGATGAACTGTCTGTTAATAGAAACATTACCTCTGAAAATAAATTGCATTTAATTCTGCAAATCAGTAAATAATAAGGGAATTACTTTTTTTTTTTTTTTGAGACAGGGTCTTGCTTTGTATTTCAGGCTGGCCCTCAGCTCACTATGTAGCCCAGGCAAGCCTTGAACTCAGCAATCTTCCTGCCTCTGCCTCCCGAGTGCTGGGATTACAGGTGTGAGCCACCACGCCCGGCACTGTGGTATGTGGTATTGATTGCTGGTGCGCGTGAGTCACCACGCCCAGCATTCTATGTGGTCACCGGGATCGAACTCAGGACCTTGCACTTGCGAGGCAAGCACCAGAAGCACTGAGCTAAATCTCCGGCCCCAGGAATTACATTTTTTAAAAAACAGTGCATTATATGAAAATAGTTTATAACATTTTGCCCCATGTTACACCATGACATTATAGACTGTAGCCAGCAATTGCACTCAAATTGAACACTGACAGGAACACTTTACTACAAAAATGTGATTATTAGTAATAGTAGCAAACACATATTAAAAAAGATCTACAAGAAGCTGAGCATGGTGGCACATGAGCCTAACTCCAGTACTCTAGAGGCTGAAGCAGGAGGATCACTGTGACATTGAGGCCAGAATAAGTCACATTGTGAATTTGAAGACAGTCCTGGACTACACAGAAAGAATACCTTGTCTCAAAAAAAAAAAAAAAAAAAACAACCTCTACAAGAAAGAATCCATTTTTAAATATTCTTTTTACATAATACACAGAGGTACAGGTATTATCAAAATTTACCCTTCACTTCATCCCCATTAGGATGACTATTACCACAAAACAGAAAACAACATGAGTAGGAAGCTATGGAAAAGCAGAACAGCAGAACCTTCGCACACTGCTGGTGGGAATGTGAGACAACAGCTCAAAAACTTGGACGTAGAATTAACTTGTGGTGCAGCACTTGCACTCCTGAGTAGATGCTCAAAGGAACTGAGGGAGACACTCAAACAGCTATCTGCACGACCATGTTTATAGCAGTGTTCCTCTTACAACAGCAAAACTATGGAATTGAAGTGCCCATCAGAGGGTGAACGGTGAAGCTAAATGTGGCCTACGCACTTACAATGGATACTATCTGGCAACACAAAGAAATACAGCACTGAAACACACTCCAACAATACAGACCCCAAAAACATACTAAGTGAAAGAAGCCAGACATAAATGCCACATCGCATAGGATTCTGTTTACATATTTGTAAGGTCTGGAGTAGGCACATGGAGTGGAGACAGGAAAGAGATCAGTGGTTGCCTGGGGCTAGGATGGGTGAAACTAAGAGTAGCTATTAACAGTGTGGGGTTTGCATCTGGGCCAAGGAAAATAATCTAAATTTGATAGAGGTAATGGCTACACAAATTCAGTAACTAGCTGGGTATGGTGGCTCACACTTGTAATCCAAGCATTTGCAAGGCTGAGGCAGGGGGATTGCTATGAGTTTGAGACCAACTTGGACTACAGAGAAAGTTTAAGGCCTGCCTAGATGACATGGCAACACACTGTCTCAAAAAAACAAACAAAAAAAAAAAAATAAGGGACTGGGGATTTAGCTCAGTGGTTCCAGTGTCTGAGTGGC
This sequence comes from Thryonomys swinderianus, assembly GCA_004025085.1. Taxonomy (NCBI): domain Eukaryota; kingdom Metazoa; phylum Chordata; class Mammalia; order Rodentia; family Thryonomyidae; genus Thryonomys; species Thryonomys swinderianus. Next base: position 2,406 of record PVIC010049440.1, on the reverse strand, counting down.
AAGGGCAAGAACTCAAGTTCTATCCCTGGCACCATATACCACAGTGCCGGGTATAGCTCATGCCTATCATCCCAGCACCCGGGAGGCAGAGGCAGGAGCTTTGCTGGGAGTTCAAGGCTTGCCTGGACTACATAGTGAGCTCAGGGCCAACCTGAACTACAAAGTGAGACCTTCACTGAACTTTAAGTGGGGCAATTGCACGATGTTAATTATCTCAATAATGCTATCATTTTAAAAAGTGTTTTTCTTTTAGGCCAGACATGGCAGCATACACACATGATCCCATCACTCTAGGCAGGTGAAGCAGATCACAAGTTCAAACCTACTGGGCAATTCAGCAAGCCCCTATTTCAAAATAAAAACGGGCTGGGCCAGAGTAACCCATAGTGAGCTCAGGGCCAGCCTGAACTACAAAGCGAGACCCTGTCTCAAAAAAAAAAAATAAAATAAAATAAAAACAGGCTGCCAGGGATGTAGCTCAGGGAAAAAAAAAAAATGGCTAAGGATATAGCTAAGAGTGAAAACCCTAAATTCAGTTCCCAGTGCTACAGGGGAAAAAAAAGGCAGCCGGGTGGTGGTGTGCGCCTGTCATCCCAGGACTCTGGAAGCTACGTGAGTCTGAGGTAAGTCTGGGCTACACAGCAAGGTCTAGGCCAGCTGAATGACAGCAAAGCCTTACCTCAAAACACCAACACAAGTTTTGTTTCTAAGAAATTATACACAGATATAGAAAAGTGGAAGAACAAAAAAAAAAAAGTATTTGATGTGGTAGAATAATGTGTGATTAAAACAAATTCTTCTAGGAAAGAAAGTGGAGAAAGAAGACTGATCACTCACCCTGGTTTTGGCATAGTTGAGCATCTCCTGGGTCGTTGCGTAGGTGATCCACTGGGCCTTCAGGCAGTAACTCACCACAAACTCATCATCCTGTCTCACAAATGCAGACACAGTAAGGCCATGGAGGGTGACCAGCACCACCCTGCAGGGCTGGGTTACGCTCCTCAGGGGCTGGAACACACACCTGGATTTTATGCAGATTTTCCTTCGCTTCTTCTACCAGGTGCAGCCATTTGGTCTGCTCCTCAGAGTCCACAGAACACAAAGCTAGTTGTTCCAGTATATCATTCGCTTTGACCTTGTACACAAGCTGCAACAGAAAACATCCTACATGAAGTGATCAAAGTATGGAAATAACTGAGGATGACTTATCCTCACAGCAAGTTACCTCACATACACGATTATAAAAAAAAAGATGAGGGTCAGAGGATTAGCTCAGTGGTTCCGGTGCCTGCCTCGCAAGCGCAAGGTCCTGAGTTCCATCCCGTAACCACATATAATGCTAGGCGTGGAGACACGCCCACCAATAATCAACACCGCATACCACAATGCTGGGCATGGTGGCTCACGCCTGTCATCCCAGCACCTGGGAGGCAGAGACAGGAGGATTGCCGAGTTCGCAGTGGCTTGCCTGGGCACCATAGTGAGCTCAGGGCCAGCCTGAACTACAAAAGGAGACCATGTCTCAAAAAAAAAAAAAAAAAAGATGAGTCCTGGTGGGGGGAAATGAGTCACACCTATAATCCCAGCACTTGGGAGGCAGAGGCAGGAGGATTGCTGCAAATTCAGGGCTAGCCTGAACTACATAGTGAGACCCTGTCTCAAAGGGAGGGAGGGAGAGAGGAAGATAGAAGGAAAGAGACAGACAAAGAGAGAGCGCAAGCCAGGTGTGGTGATGCACACCTGTAAGCCCAGAACTCCGGAGGCTCCAGGACAATTACCATGAGTTCAAGGCCAGTTGGACTACACTGTGAGACCCTTTCTCAAAAAAAAAAAAAAATCAACCAACCGAACAATAACAACCAAAACAAAAAGGTTAAAGAAGGTAAACACTTAGATATCTGAAAGGTAATCTGGTTATTAGGAAGTATGAAAATATTTTCTATTGAGTTCTTCCAAAATACATTACTATGGTTTGAGTGCAGATGGTCCCCTATGAATGCCTCAGGTGGTGATAGGTAGGTAAATCTAGAGCATGTGATGCTGAAATTAAGGGCAACACGTGTTATTACTAAATCACTATACCTGACTGATTGGTTTGGCAGCACCCTGATCCCTGTAGTCTGAGTAAGATAAAAGAAGCAGACTGGGCTAGAGATTTAGCTCAGTGGTTCCAGCGCCTGCCTCACAAGCACAAGGTCCTGAGTTCAATCCCGGTAACCACATACAATGCTGGGTGTGGTGACTCTCACCCACCAGCCATCAATACCACACACCACAGTGCTGGGCGTGGTGGCTCATGCCTGTAATCCCAGCACTGAGGAGGCAGAGCCAGGAGGATTGCTGAGTTCGAAGCTTGCCTGGGCTACATAGTGAGCTCAGAGCCAGCCTGAACTACAAAGCGAGACC